>CM029525.1:14004479-14112998 GCA_017140615.1 Eucalyptus cladocalyx
GCGGAATCAACGTACTTGGAGCATTCCAGCAGGCGAGGAATCGGTTCTTGTTCGATTTTAGATCACACAAATTATCTTTTGTAAACGAAGCGTGCCGATACCCTTAAGAATTGCACGCTAAAGAGAAGGAAAACAGCAAGTTAAGGTCTTCCATGTATCTTTGTGTGCTAATAACTTGTCTAATAAAAGAAAATTTGTACAGTATTTTTCTCCAACGTGCATGGGTGTGAGAATTGATTAAAATGGAGATAAAAAACCGATGGCTTCAGAGTCAAGCTCATTTTTGTAGATTGCATCAATACAGCAGTCTTCCCCCTAAACTCTCACCCGCGAAGAAAGATACGAAGGAGCTCGTTTCCATCGACTCGAGTTTTATCTCTTCACGGGGGGAATGACCATGCGCAAGTAGAGCTGATAGTTCAGGATTCTAGCGAAAATTCAACCATGCGCAAGTATTGTAGTGTTGTATGACTAAACCTTTAAAACTTGGACGGCTCGACCTCAAGGTATCGCGCATTCTAACCACGATCTGATTGATCTTGCGGGTGTCAGGAAATTGGTGATCTTTCCCGATCAATTTGACGAATTCCTAAAGATCCATGATCTTGGGGAAGTTCGAATGGCAAACTTTTCGTGGTGCAAAAATTGGGTCAATGGCGACCTTGGAAGGAAAAGATACGTAAGGCAAAAGTTCAGTCAAACTACTGGCAAGAATTATAAAAGGGTGAATGTCACGAAAAACTCTAAATTTGTTATGAAATACATGAATGGATAGAATACATGAATGAATATTCATAATATCCATCTTATCCAATGTACTTATTATGGTACATCCGTATCAAATGTTTTAAGTACATCTCCCTATACGATGAAAGTTCGTCTCCCTTATCCTGTACATGTATCATTTGGTACATTAATATTAATGATAAATACATTCTTGTTCTCCTATAAATAGGAGTTTAGTTTTGATGTACAATATACAATCATACAGAAACACGACAGTGAGATACTAGAAATAAAGCTCTCTCATCTTGTTATTATCTCTAGTGTTCACTTGCTTTCTCTTCTTTAATCTCTTCTCTATTATATATTCGTCAGGCAATATTTTACAACACGTTATCAGCACGAGGATATACCGATTGAGTAAGTAACTTTTGCAAGCACGAAGATCTACCGACTGAGTAAGTAATTTTTGCAAGGTGTGTATTCTTATTATTGATCAACTTATACTTCATCTTCTTCTACCAATTCTTCATTTTTATTTTTCTTAGCCCGAAGCCAAAATTTCAAATCTAAATCTCCTAAAGTAGCGGTGGATATTTGGAAATCCTTTTAATTAATTTAAGGATTTATTTTTGCAAGGATTATGGCAAATATTGAAAAACCCAAATTCCACATCCTAGAGGTGAGTGGAAAGAATTATCTATCTTGGTGCCTTGACATGGAAATGCACCTCCAAGGGCAAGGTCTCGCTAATACAATTAAGATGATGAAACCTCTAATGAAAAAGATAAAATAAATGCGCTGATTTTTATTCGCCATCATTTACATGAGAGCCTGCAGACTCAATATTTATCCGTTCGAGACCCGCATATCTTGTGGAGGAGGTTGAAGGATAGGTATGATCATACCAAAACTGTTATCCTCCCTCAAGTACAATATGATTTGCAAAATCTCAAACTGCAAGATTTTAAATCAGTGTCTGACTATAATTCTGCTTTATTTGATATATTTTCTCAGCTAGAGTTATGCGGTATCAAACTCACTGATGCAGAATTGCTTGAGAAAACTTTTTCCACATTTCATGCTTCGAATATTGTATTGCAACAGCAATACCGGCAACGTCAATTTGCCACGTATTCTGAATTAATTTATGTGATTCTTACTGTCGAGCAAACTAATGAATTGCTACTCAAAAATCATGATCTTAGACATGCTGGCTCAAAAGCATTGCCTGAAACACATGCTAACTTTGAGAAAAATACTGGCCATTTTAAGAGCTATAAGCGCAAGCAAGAACATAATCCTAAAAGGAATGGCAAGAAATTTAACCACCCTAGGAAATCAAACTTTGGCCTGAATCATGGCAAAGAAAAGAAGCAAACGAAGGTGAATATGAAAGTATTTATCATCGTTGTGGCATGACTGGGCACTGGTCACGTACCTATCGTACACCAAAATATTTTCAAAATATTTTGTTGACCTATACCAAGTACGGGCAAGCGTGCTGAATCTCATGACATTGAAATCAATCATACTGCTATAACCACTATTGAGGCCAACAATATCTCCGTTGGTGGGACTCCTCTTGCTCCTGAAGTAGCAAATGCATCATTGGATGTCTCGATTTCTTTGAGGATCTCTCGATTACTTTGATGAATCAGATTGGTGAATAATAATTTGAACTTTGAAATTTATGTTATTCGCTTTAAATGTATTATTTTTTGTTTTTTATGAAATACTTATGAATCTTATATAATATTTATCTTTGAAAAACTAATATGCAACTTTTATGATACTTGACACCTAAAGTTGTCAATATAAATGCAAATGGAAAATACCGAGAAAAATGAAGATGTTTGTTTGCTTGATAGTGCAATAACACATACTATATTTTGTAGTAGACACTTTTTCTCGAGTATGACATTACGTAAGGCACAAATCTATACAATATCAGATCTTGTTCCGATTATTGATGGTTTTGGGAATGCTGCAATTATTTTGCCAAATGGCACAATCCTGCATATTGAGAATACGTTTCTAAGCATTCGATCAAAAAGAAATCTACTCAGTTTCAAAGATGTACGCCGTAATGGGTACCATATTAAGGAATATATTGGCATTTCCTCTTATAAGATGGGCCTGAAGACCATCCATGAGAAGCTAGAAGCTTCTTCTATGGGTTTGTATTGTGTCATGATTAAAGCTGTTGAAACATACGTTACCACATCCTGGAGATTGGTAAACCCTGATAAGTTTGAACTGTGGCATGATTGCCTTGGTCATCCTAGTGCTTCAATGATGCGTAGGACAATTCAAAATACAAAAGGGCACCCTTTAAAGGATATAAAGGTATTGTTGTCCAAAGATTATAATTGTGAGGCTTGCTCACAAGGAAAGTTCATTATAAAACCTTCTATAACAAAGGTTAGTTTTGAATATCCTTTATTTTTGCAAAGAATTCAGGGTGATATTTATGGACCAATACAACCACCAAGTGAACCATTTCGATATTTTATGGTATTAGTGGACGCATCCTGTAGATGGTCCCATGTTTGCCTATTATCTACGCGTAATGTCACATTTGCACGTTTACTTGCGCACTTGAAGTGTGGTATACCGATAAGATCAAAATATATTATTCCTCGAAAACGAAGGGGAAAGAATCAGGAATCCGCTCTAAAAGAGCCTAGCGTTGTGCTTGCTCCCAAAGAGCTTATTGCCCCTGAATAGGCGCAAACCCATGAAAGGAGCACTAGTCCCTGGAATACTGAGAATTCTATTATATATTGTAATGAAATTTGGGATCAAATGAAATCATCCGATGCTTTTGCATTCTCAATTGCTCATAAAATTATGGATGATGATTATGAGCCGCAATCTATTATTGAATATCGTCAAAGGCAAGATTGGCCTAAGTGGGAGGAAAAAATTAAAGTTGAATTAGCTTCCCTAACTAAACGAGAGGTTTTTGGACCTGTAACTCGTATCCCCGATAATGTAAAGCCTGTTGGATATAAATGAGTATTTATCTGAAAACGAAATGAGAAAAACAAGGTTGTTAGGTATAAAGCCCGACTCGTTGCCCAAGGATTCTCTCAGAGACCTGGGATAATAAGACATATTCACCTGTGATGGATATTATTACATTTCTTTTTCTCATTAGCCTAGCAATCTTTGAAAGATTGGAAATGCGTCTTATGGACGTTGTGACGGCATATCTATATGGCTCATTAGACTCGATATTTATATGAAAATTCTGAGAGATTCAAAATGCCCGAAGCATGCACTCCCGTAATTTATTCTCAATAAAATTGCAAAGATCCTTGTACGGGTTAAAGCAATCCGGTCGCATGTGATATCAACATGTAAGTGAGTACCTAATTAAGGAAATGTACAAGAATGATCCTATTTGCCCATGCATGTTTATTAAGAAATCAAAAATTGGATTTGCTATTATAAAAACTTATGTCGACGATATAAATTTAATTGGAACTCTAGAAGAGTTAGCTGAAACCGCTGAATATTTGAAAAGGGAGTTTGAAGTTAAAGATTTGGGTAAAATCAAACTTTGTCTTGGTCTAGAGCTTGAGCATAAAGCAAATGAAATAATCATCAATCAATCAGCATATGTTGAAAGATTGCTTAAACATTTCAACATGGACAAAACTCACCCATTGAGCACCCCTATGGTTGTAAGGTCTCTAGATCCCCAAAAGGACCCATTTCGTCCTAGAGAATATGATGAAGAGATATTTGATCCTGAAGTACCATATCTCAATGCAATTGGGGCTTTGATGTACTTGGCACAATGTACGAGACCAGATATCGCTTTGCGGTAAATTTATTGGCACGTTTTAGTTCGAGCCAACTCGGAGACATTGGAATGGAATTAAACATATTTTCCGTTATCTTCAAGGAACCATAGATTTGGGATTATATTTTTCCAAGGATTCCACTAACTCTGGTTTAGTTGGATATGCTAATGCTGGATATAGATCCGATCCACATAAGGCTCGCTCTCAAACCGGGTATTTATTTTGTTATAACGGCACCGCTATTTCTTGGCGTTCTACAAAGCAATCGCTAGTAGCTACATCTTCTAACCACTCTGAGATTATTGCTTTATATGAAGTTGGAAGAGAGTGTTTTTGGTTAAGATCCGTTATAACACATATTCATAATTATTGTTGCTTAATACCGGTTAAAAATTCTCCCACTATAATTTATGAAGATAATGATGCTTGTGTTGCACAAGTTAGGGGAGGATATATCAAAGGTGATAGGACCAAGCATATCTCGCCGAAATTTTTCTATACTCATGAACTCCAAGAAAGTCGACAAATTGATGTTAAACAGATTCGATCCATAAATAATCTTGCAGATCTTTTTACCAAATCATTGCCAACATCAAGTTTTGAGAAATTAGTATGTAGCATTGGTATGAGGCGAGTTCATAAGATGTACGATTAATTAGCCCCAAAAGTGACTATATGGCTCTATTGAGGGGGAAATATTATGAACTATGCATTGCAGCATTGATATGCGGCTAGTTCACAAGATGCAATAATGATTAGTCCCAGGAATGGCTATATATACATTGTACTCTTTTTTCTTTATGTTTGGTTTTTTCCCATAGGGTTTTTCCGGCTTAAAGTTTTTAACAAGGCAATTAATGCATCCATAAAAGGGAGATATCATAACATGTGTGCTCTGCACTCTTTTTCCCTTTTGTCCGATTTTTATCCCACTGGGTTTTTCCAACTTAAGGTTTTTAATGAGGCAGTATCATTCGATGCACATTCGTAATGAATATAATGAATATTCAAGGGGGAGTATTATGAAATACATGAATGGATAGAATAATATTCATAATATTCATCTTATCCAATGTACTTATTATGGTACATTTGTATCAAATGTTCTAAGTACATCTCCCTATATAATGAAAGTTCGTCTCCCTTATCCTATACATGTATCATTCGGTACATTGATATTAACGATAAGTACATTCTTGTTCTCCTATAAATAGGAGTTTAGTTTTGATGTACAATATACAATCATACAGAAACACGAGATACTAGAAATAAAGCTCTCTCATCTTGCTACCATCTCTACTAGTGTTCACTTGCTTTCTCTTCTTTAATCTCTCTCTATTATATATTCGCAACGCAATATTTTACAACAAAATTAATATATTTGCGATAAATTTAACTAAAATTAATATTTTAATCATAAAAATTCCATAAATTAATACACATATGAAAAAATTACCTTCTATAGATCTCCATTAAATTTGACCATTAAATTATTAAATTGAATGACACATGATGGTTGGTGATTGTACTAATTTGTAATTTTACCATAAATTTTGTGATTTTTCGTGATATTAATCAAATCCATTTTATAATTTTTTATAATATTAATCCTCACTTAAAAGTCGGCTAAAAAAATTTCATAAATTTTGTGATTTTTCGTGATATTAATCAAATTTAACGAAAATTAATGGAGGATAAATTTATTATCAAAACACTAATTTATAATTTTTTATAATATTAATCCTCACTAAAAATTAAAAGTCGGCTGTGCGCCCAGCTATTCAAAAAAATTTCCAAACCAGGCTCGGTGGCTAGGTTCCTAGGGTCTTCCCGAACCCTAGGTTCGAGTTGACTAAAAACTAGATACTTTAATATATGGAAAAAGTAGAGAGGACTCGCCACAAATTGATCTTGTTCTTTTCTGTTTTACCACGGTCATTTGAATAAGCATGCCTAAGAAATTTTAGGGAAATATACTACCTAGGTGACATACGCAAAGTGACTAGTCTATTGCATACTCCAGAAATGGAGTTCGAGTGTTTCGTTAAAGGCGACTGGGCGTGGACAAATCAAAGCTTCAACGTAACAACCCAAACGGATAACATCAATCGGAACGGCCAAGCAAACAAAAATATGCATAGAGAGCTCCTGACCCGAAGGAAGAAGGTAAGGCTTCAAATACATTAACATGGGTACCAAAACTCAAGACATTGATTCAGAAACCAGATGCTTATCCACATTAAGGGAGCTTAACGTGCGTGGATAACGGATGACCTCTTCTAACTCTGAAGAATAGAACATGAGAAACAGGTAATCCGCACACCTGATTTGCAGGCACCCAAACTAGAAGGCTCTGACTGGCTGCCAGCTGCGTTCAGATATTTGCACGCACCCATCAAAATACAAGCAATGGGTTTCTCGCTTCACCGGTGCTCCCTTTGATTTCTGACATGGAAATTGTCTACTTACTCAATTGTTTCACCGACTAACAAAGCCTCCAGCCAGTTTTATCTCGTCACAGGTTGGTTGTGTAGTTCCCTAGCCATGAAGCAGCAGATTTCAGAATACGAAGTTCACCAGCCAGCAGCTCACATGCCATCAACCTACGGATGCCATCTCTTTTGCTTGCAGGACAACCGGTAGGCTTCATTAACTGTACATATAACCACAGGATCGTCACCATATGCATATTGACGTTAAATAACAGTACTTATCAAAATCTAACCGACCATTGACCTCCCAATCCCATGGTAATCTCGAGCACTTAAAATCTGAGACTTTTCATCAGGGAAGGGATAATGATAATTAACCATCATGTATTGCGGACATCCTAACAGTCACAATCCCACATTACAGGGTCCGGGGAAAGACTATGAACAACTCAAGCTTGAAGTTTAGCGAAGCTCTTTAAATGGGTTGACTTTAGAGGGCTTACAGTTTCAATTGAGAGTCTCTGAAAGTAATTCACTATGGTACAAATTGTTCACTTCCCAAGACAGAAACCTTCGAGGCATATCAAAGCAGTTACCTATAACTTGGACTAAGAACCTGTATCACTTGCTCATATCATGTTCCTACCTAGCAACACTTCCGGAGTCCTTCAAATCAAGTATTGGACCTTTAGTAATTTGCTTAGCCCAGCTAAAATTGCATGGTCTAGCAAAGAACAGTATACGAGCCTAAGCATATTGATTTTTGATGTGCAAGCTCACTTCTTTTGCAGGCTTCTGGAGATAATCGCACATAACAACAAGGACAATACCTTCGCAGATGCATTGTATTGGTCAATCAATTTGGTGATACATGACAGCAACAACTGATGTGCTTGTATTTCCCTGATGATGTTCTTTAAAGGACGTCGGCCAAGCCGGCCATCATTTTGGGTGGCTTCCTCCTCCATATCATTCAGCTCTGAAAATCAAACTATCAGAGTACATTCACTAAAGCAGGTGTCTGTTTCAGAGTAAAGTCCATTCTAAAGAATACAGAACTATGTGTGGAGAGAAAAATATGATTCACACACCTTCAAGAGAGATGCAAGATAGCACACGGGCAGCAGCACGGAGTGATTGCGGAATCCCAGTGCCTTTTCCCTTACCAGATCTCACTTCCCTGAAAGACAATAATTATCAATAGATACAAACCTCTAACACAATAATGACATTGTCACTGCTCGATATTTATGTAAGATCACCTGCTTATGCAGATTTAAGGAAGTTACAGAGATATTCATACGATTTAATTACATCAAAGTAATTCCTTGTGTCTTGAAGGGAGAAGGCTTTAAGTTGTATACCACCTTAGCAACTCTACCTTTGACAACTAGTCAGAGTCACAGGTTGTAATGGTTTATGGTGTTTTATCAATCAGTAGCCCTTCTCTTAGAAGCTACATAAGAAGCCGCGGAGCTTTTACTATGGGTATGAACAATCAAATAGACCAGGTCAACATTGAGAATAGTGATCATATTTAGCCTTTTATAGTAATTGCCAGAACTGAGAGAAAGCAGAAGCAATTTCATGGGAGCCAAGACTTCTCCCAACTTTCTCATTCAGTGAATTACCCCAACTATGTCTGACCCAAAAAAAAAAAAAAATTACCCCAACTATGAGTAAAGTGTGTGTAACTAATGAGTGTCCCGTGACAATCTCAAAAGGGAAAGTTCATTCTTGGATTACCTTAAGGACCCAATCCATAACTTCAGTTGGACATACTATAGAAAACATACCAATTGAAACAGTCTCAAATTTGTGGCATCTAATGTAAGGAAAATAAAGCATCAATACCAACTTGATTGTGAAAGAATCTGTGGGACACTTGGAAATGCCAAAATTGCGAGTTATCTGCAAGCAATGTCTTTGCAGAAGATACAGCTTCATTTCGTATAGAGGATCTTGAAGAGGAACATTAAATTGGATCTGAACCTGAAAGTTGCTAATATTTTGTCAGAAGCATTCGTCATGACAAAACAGATGTGCGGTACAGTAGTTAATGAGCATGTGATGAAAACACTTTCTACATTCAATATGCCCCCACTGCTTTCTTTCTAGTTGTTTGTTTGTCAGAGTCTCCTGTCATGAACATGTATACAAGATAAAAGTTGACAAGTACTGGTGTCAAATATTCAGCTCCAACCTTCATACTGTATCTATAAGACAGCAGATTCCTGGAAGATGCAGTTTCTGATATTTCTGGAGGTACAAACGGAAAAAGAATGGCATGGCTGATTTTTACATGCACATCGGGAAATTTAGTAGAATTTAAATTCAAGGAAAAATAACAAGAGCGAACAATTTATCAAGAACGGTCATATCAGCTCCGTTGTTAAGTATAATTGAAGAAATTTTCCACTTCCAAAGCGATAATCACATATATAACAAGAAAAATTAATGTATTGAAATTGAAAACTTTCCATGATAGTTAACAAGTGCCTTAGGACACTCCCCAACAAAATCCTATCTACAAATGTCATATGGCTAAACTAAGCAGGAAAAACAAAAATGAAATCCTACTCATGAAAATAACTGTAGTCCTCAATATTTAATCTAACAAATCACAATCAAAGATTCTGGTCCCAAAGGAACCTTGGAAGTTTAGAACCATCAATATACACAAAAATCAACATATCTGATCATAAGATATCTGCAGAACAAACATATCATTCAAGGAGGAAATTAGTATTCTCACGAAGACTATCTAACACAAACTGTGCAATGCTACCCTTAAGCAAGGATGTATATCTCATCCAAAATGGATGAGCACTCAAATTATCATATGTTCATCCACGAAAATACAAGGCTTTGAGAACATGATTAACAAAAGAATGTCACAGATACAAAGCATAATTTCATTAAATTAAACTAAGCCACTACTGCAATAATCAATTCCACATTGCAAATCACATCTAACCAGTACTAAACATGCACCACTGTGGGAAACATGGACCACTGTACATTTGTTTAATTAGAATATAAAACTGACCTCATCATAAATGTTGTGTGGAATGGTAAACCCGAAATCCAACAATAAGACGGCATTCGAAAGCTTCCCATATGATATTAGTACCTGTACACAAATGTCAAAGGTTCCTCATGATACAAACATATCAAAAGTGGACTACCAGAGATGTGAAGGGTTTGCAATCCATGTTTTGTTATTAATTCTGTTCTTCGTGTCCTCAATCAAAAGAGAGCAAAATCTCATACATTACCGCAAAAACCCTGAACCACGATCACCAAATAAAATCAACATATTAATGTGAGACATTAAAGTTCAGGATTTTCATAAATATCAAATTAATGTTTTGATGAGCGAATTATGTTTCTTTCCCTGCTTTGAGAAGAAGCATCCATGGAGAAGAGACTTATATAATCACTAGAACAATCTTTTAATAAGAGGAATCCAAACATAGTGAAAGCAAAATCAGTTGATTATGTGGTACAAAGTCCAGTATTCTTCCCTGTCATGGTTGAAGATTGACACTTTGTGAATTATTTGCAAGAAAGCAATTTGCAGCTACTGTGTAACTGGTTTAAATATCACAAAACATTTCATTAATGCACATTGATTGGAAACAGCAAGATATAGTTTAACTGTGAAAACGAAGACAGAAGTATCAACAGCCAATGAAATTGCAGAACCAGGGCAAGTATAGATGCCTTTTGGAACTGGTTTAGTTACAGTTGTCGCCTACAAATATTACAGACCAAACAACTTTTGCATCTTTTAGTGTGAGATGTTAAGAATGTACATCAAAATGTCAAATTATTTTACTCAAAACTCTCGCAAAGATATTGTCATCTTTGTGCTTTAGTAATTTGCTGCAGTTTCTTGCTAATAAAGAAAGCAGTCGAGAGTTCTCTTAGATTGACTATAGGAGCTTTCACTTATAAATGCCTGGAGAACTTGTACTTCCATTAAAGGAAGATGGTTAATGCAATCTGTCCAAAGAACAAAACTCATGCAAAAATCTGTTTCATGAACAGAAGCATTTCTTAAAATAGAACGGAGATCCAAAAATAGAGGATAAGAGTATCTTGAAAATTGATAACCAACCTGTTCACCAGGAGCATAATTGTGATCAGCAATCACCTGAAAATTTTTTTAAGCTAATAAGGATTTTTAAACTTATAAGGAACAAAATCACCAACATATAGTACATTCAGCTTCGACAAGAAATTTTTTTGCTTGGGACCAATAAAACCATCAACAATTGGGCAAGAAAAGAACAAACGAATCAAATTTCGGGCAAAAGGAGAAGTGGTTGGTGCTAGGAGGAGATTACCTCTGAGAATTGCTTTTGTTCATCCCTTAACAAAACTGCTTTTGCAAGCCCATCATGGTTAAGAAAATCTGCAAAAGGGACCTACCAGAAGATTATTCAATTTCTGTAAAGACATTAGCAAGAGAAGTGCTTTTTCAATCTTATACGGGTAATCTTTACCAGAGAATAGCCCTTGCTGCTTTCCCATGCACGAGATTCCACTGTCATAACAATCATGTGCTCATGAGGAAACATTAGAATTCGTACCAGTTAAACAACAACGTAAAAACAGGTGATAAAACAAGGCAGCCAAAAACCTACAATGACTAGTATGAAACGTCACATCCAAGATGGCAAACTGGGAAAAATGTATGATTTAAAAAACAACTGTCTTACGTTCAGGGAAAGGGCCATTGCAACAGCAGGTGGTCTATTAGTGCCACATGTATATAATACAGAAATGGAAACAAAAAAGGGAAAAAAAAAAGAGTAAACTGGTAGCGTGTTCTTCCAGTTTCATGCGCTTAAGGAAAGCCACATGAAGAAAATCGCAAAAACGTTGCCAAAGCAGTACATTACTTCAACTCCCAAGAATATGTATAACCTCATAGGAATGCTAACTTGAAGTAAAAAACCCAAGCTTTGCAAGCAGAAATTGAGATAAAAAGAGGAGGAAATAAATTTTTAGACTAAGGCTGTTCATGCAAAATGAGCAAAAGTTGGTTCCCCATGCAGTGAGAGAGCACCATAACTCTGAAGTTGCTTACCCAAAGCACATGCATGCATAAAATCTTCAAATTTCATATCCTTGGAAACTTCTGGCAAGTGACAATCAAGAGCCTGAAATTATTCGCTGTGGCATATCAAAATTACTATCTTCTGGCAACATAAGGTCATTGCAAGTAACATCAAGCTAACGACTGGACTTGGCAAAGGAAAATAAATAGGGATATGTACATTGAAGGTGTTCTATCTCAGGGAGTTCCCATTTCGTATGGATACGCACTTTAACTGTTTCACTCAGATACACCAACTACCAAATCTAACTATGTAAGGATGTGTCTAGATTGACTTAAACTTTTAACTTTTTTCTTAATCAAAATATTGCAAGTCACATACTTTGACTTTTTTGAATAATAGATGGCTGGAACTTTCACAATACATAATGCTCACACAGAGATTAAACCATAAATTTTTTCATAATTGTTGGAAATTCGGATAATACTTCAAATGTTGGAGCGAGAGCAACAGCCAAAAACTACTTTTTGCTTATGCTTAATGCCAAACAAACAGGCCCTAACTCATCAAGAAAATCTCTCACAAATGTACTTGGAAGCTGGAACTAACCAACGATTCTGGCATAGACAAAGAATTCAGAAATAGGATTTTCTCTCTTATTTCTCAAGAACAAAGTTTGAAAACTACTGGAGAGAATCGATCTATTGGCATGCCAAAGCGAGGTCAAAAATTGACATGCACCAAGGTGATCCAAACTTCAGATGATTGGAGAATGATCAAGATCGCTCCACAGTTCGACACTCCGGAACAAAGCGCATGAATGGAGCTTTGATGGGGTGAGGATTTTACAAAACTAAGTCCAATGAAAAGTAAAATGCATTGGAATTGAGACTACATTGAAAAGGAAAGACAGTGAAATGAAGTACATAAAATTGAAAGTGCACAAGGAAAATGGAAATAAAAGGAACATCTGTGCATGTCTTCTCTACGCTTGGCTGAGTCTTTTCATAGTCCTTGTGAAAATTGCAAATTTCTCCTGTTAATATCCAACACTTGTGTGACTAACACCACTAAGGGCATCTTCTCATATTTCACTCGACCACTGCTTGCAACTTCTCATTTAAAGTAACTCTCAATAACCACTCATCTTCTTAAACCTTCCATATGGGCATGATCTAATTTTTTTTTTTTCCCAAAGCACTTAAAACGCGTTTTAAAATATGAAATATGTCAAAAAGTGGCATTAAGAAAAACAAAACCAAAAAAGTTAAAACAAACACTTTGCCAGGGAGTGACATCAAAGACAAACTACAAACTTCAAAATGACAACATAAACCCAAATTCCATTATCACAGAATTTAAATTTTTAAGTTCACTAAGTGCTGTTGGAGAACGCATGGTAGAGAAACCCAACACAAGAAGCCCTCCACTTTGAAGACTATTCTATGGAACAGTCCTTCAGTCATTTATAGCCCCTAGAAGACTATGGAAAAATCAGTTCCATCCAATTACAGCCAATTATAATTACTCAAAATGAGCTTCCTTCCAGAACCTCATAGAAACTTCGATTATCCCCATTGACTTGTAAAGGGGTTTGTGCGGAGAAAGAGAAGTGTAGAAAATAAGAAGCTTGAGCAAACAAAGACAACTCCTTCTCAATTTATTTACTCTCTCCCATTATATCTTCTTGGCTGGTATCTTCTTTGTCTAAGTTTCAAATGGTAACATCTTTTTAATTTTCATGTAAAATTTAACCTCTTCCAGTTCAGCTCCTGACTACTTGACACATCATTAAGAGAATCTAATTTTGGCCTATACTTTCATCCAAGTCAGTACATTATTAAACCAAAAGTATTTGGTTAGAATTTACAAGTTCATATACTTGGAAAGAAAATTTCAATTTCCAGCATTCAAATGGAAGTATCCTGAAAGTGTGACTACTTCTGATGCAATGCATCCCAAATACCAATTAATAGAACCACTATGAGTTTAGCTGTGGCATAATGAAGATATAGTTTACTTGATCCCCTATCTTGCCTTAGATAGAGATTGAGTTGTCATGGCTGAGAAGGTGATGTCGATTATGGTTTTGCTCAGATTAGACAAACTTCCACACTGTACATGGTTTAGCCTGTCTAATCTTTGTCATGCATCGACACCCAGAGTTAATTATTGATTCAACTATATTTCTTCCTTCTCTTTATCACCCTATATTACTTAAACATACCATTGTGTTCTCTTCACCAAAAGGCCACCTGAAACTAACTGATTAGTTTTCACTAGAACAGTGCCATACTCAAAAGCACTGCTACTTGATAGACATTCATTAATCTTACATACATATCAACAGCACAACACTAAAAGGTAATCCTGTTGCCGGCACAGCATCTTGTAGATGAAGCCAATTTATACTGATGAAACCACCCTACAGGATAAAGTACTTATTATCTTATCAGCAACTTAATATTGCAGGAAAGAAAAAGTAGGCTTGTACATTCAGGACACATTCCGAATATGATCCTTATAACAGTGAGTGTAGCGATAATCACATGCTAAACATGCCATAGTAATGTATTTGCTCCTAATCATACATGAATAGCCAAATAAAATTGCCTCAACAATTAGAGTAATATTGCTGGGGGACACAACAAATACTTACATGCCTGAGTACTGAAAATTCTCTCTCCATTCCAACTTTCTTGTCAATGGTTCTTTGATAAACCGAGCTTTCTTTAATCATCTCCAACTCCTCATCGCTCCAGAATACCTGAAGCCAGTTTGTAGCCATGTTCAAAATCCATACCAACCTTCCTCTAGGCTGTATGCTTATTAAAAAGTGAAGCGCCTAAACTGCCATTTCAATAATGACTGTAAGTGCTAGTAGGGTAGCAAGAGGTTTCAAAGAGACACGGATGCCACAAAATTACCAATCCTGGGAGTAGAATAGATTGCACTACATCTTACTTTAGTGGTACAGTTCTACAATATTTGTTTGTTTTCTTAATCTTGATTTTCAATGATCTTAAAATACAAAATTTGTTCTCTTAATCTTGATTTTCAATGATACCAAAATACAAATATATATACGTCAATCAAGCGCTAGCAAATTTTCAGACTCCAAAACTTGTTACCATTTCCCATGATAATTATATCCATACAGATCCCTCTTGAACTAATGAAGCCTCCACAGCAAACAAAATTTTATCACTATCACAAAGTCCGAAATATAAATATAACCAGCGAATCTTGCTGCAAGGGATGCAATTTGTGGCAATATGACTTATGCTTAACATTCAACTGCATTTCTATTGTTTGAATATTTAAAATCCTAACTATATTAGAAATGAAAGTTCATTATAGTAGATTTATTTTTTTATTATGCTTCGATAATATGCTACAGCTCCAAGAAGGAATATAGAAGATAGAATTTTATTACTCTTCATTGGCTATATGAAAAAGTAGCAATGAAATGCAAATCCTAATTGACCATTATGAGGACCTCCAACTTTCTCAGTGAAGGATTTTTTTAAAATACCCGATATATTTCTTTTCCCAAGACTATACAGATTCAGCATCAATAAAATAGGAAGAACAAATTCTGAATATCATAGTGTAGGAACATTCAATAAGACATTCAGACCGTGCTATGCATCTCCTCGGGCTGAGGAAGACATCTTATATAAGGAGCCCACTCAGAATCCTGTAAAAATAAAGGAAAAACTGATCAACTGCAGAAGCCACTGCAAGCGCAAAGAAGTACACAGAACTGCTGTTTAGGAGAACAGAAGGAGCTACAACAGCATTACCTGACCCATTTTCTGTTCTTTCAGGACGACGGCAGCAAGTTTAGCTACATTACCTACTTTACAGGACCTAATTTCAGGAAGGAGATCATCTGGTGATATTTCCTGTAAATTTAAGGCAGAGAGTTCAACTTAACTATGGTTCTCTCAATCAATCTATCCTTTACTTGAACCCACGACAAACAACTCACCACATTGAAAGGGACCTTCAAAATGCTGTCCCCTGCTCTTATCGACTTTGAAGCCAACAGGGACCTGCATCAACAAATCATGCACAGATAAAAGTCGAGCACAATTTAGAGTAAAAGAATGGAGCATAGTAGGATAATTTCTCTTTCACACACACACACACAGACACTCAAGAGAGCTTGTATTCTTCTTCAATTTTTTTTTTTTCCCAAACAAGCACAATGCTAGAGAAACTGACATGTTGTTAATTCTTTTCACGCTTGTGTTGAGCAGAGCAGATATAAGAGAAGGCTGAGATGATTGCAGATTTAGGACTAGGACTAGGACTAGGACGATAACCCGCATAACGCCAACTCGAAACTTAAGACAAACTCAAAGCGCATCATCTAAAAACTCGAATTGTCCCATAACGCGAAATTCTATACGTAGCAGATTTCAAATTCGACGTGACATTCAATCCTAAGCAAAGTTCCATAAAGCTCTGCAGCCGCCAGCTCGAGCTCAAACAACTCCACGCACACTTCAGACAACAGAACCACGGCAAACAAGCAACCGGAATCGCCTCCTGAATCAACTCCCGACCGGAAAGTTCAAAACGTTAAAAGGCGGAAAACGAAACGCGGCACGCGGAAACGAACCTTCCGTAGGCGGATTTCCCGACCGAGAGGAACGGCGAGACCTCGGCGCCGGCTTTCCGCTCCAGCCACGGCAAGAAGTCGCCGCATTCCTCCTCGTCCACGCTCGGCATGCCCAAGCCGGTGGACGACGAGGAAGTGGTGCGGAGACGAACCTGAGGTGGTGGTGGTGGTGGTGGTGGAGGAGGAGGAGAGGACGAGATGGCGCACCGGAGGTCGACGCCGCGGCGGCGGCGGACGGCGGCGAGGAGCGGGCGGGGAAGCGGCCGGAGCTTCGCGAGCCGAGAGAGGCATAGCATCTGCGCGTCGCGATTGAGGCGGCGAAATCCTATGTATTCATGTTCTAATTTTGAGGTAAGCCCGATTTGAGTGGCCGGTTCCCATCTCGACCGTTTACTAATGGTCAAATTCCAAAACATTAGAATCGAAAATTGCCCATTAATTCTGGTAAGTCCAGTTTTCTAATGGATCCATAGAATTGATCCCAATCTTGATACCTCAATGCCACTTTCCTACCCCTCACGTGTTTCGAGTGGGATTAAGATCGGCATCCACCGTTAGGATCACCGTAATCCGGACACGAGTTGGAGAGGCATGCTTACATGTTTGAAATGTAATAATCCCACATGGGTGAGTATAACCACTCAACAAATAAGAGTCTACTAAATCATACTACGCAAACCTATCGCCACCAGTTCAATGCAATCCCAAAATAAAGTACACAAACTGAAATAATGAAATTTGCATTGATTCTAAAAAGATTTCATAAAAACGGTATATTGAAAAACAATAGAAGTTTGGAATTTCAATTCTCCCAGATTCACTACCACCATCTTTTGGAGGGTATTGTGTATCATTCTCCAGGCATCTTGCACCTTACCTAGCATCGTGAGAACATCCGGGCTTTTATCACATTTCCCGGCATCTAAAGGGCACAGTATCACACCCCTCTGGGCATCCTGAGGCCTAGGGCATCGTTGTCAATGTGAACCGACGGCATCCATCACTTTAAGTACCATGGTGTAGCAATCCAAAATATCTTTCACGCCGTTCATGAATGGAAAATAATTCAATTCCAAAATCCAGAATTATAATATAACCCAAAGTGCAACCAAATTTTTAAAGATATGCCAAGCCCACGTCCGCGAAAACATTTCATAAAATCGAGATCTTAAACACTGAATCGATCAGAATCAATTTCACGGTCTCACCCCCGAAATTAGTATTGTTCTAACCGAATACCTTTGAAATTCACAAGCATGTATTCCAATAACCTTATCAAGTCCCGAAAATTCAGAACTTCGGTATAGTTCAAAACAGTTTGTCTATAAAGCCCAAAGAAAATTCTGCAACGTCAAAGTCACTACACACATGGATCCATAATCAAATATGACCATAGGAAGAACACGTACGTCACCCCCCAAAGCTTGTGGTCAGCCCGAACGACCTCCGAACTCACCAAGTAACGCGAGTATCATAGAAATAATATTAGTTTGTAGATTTCCGATGGAACGCATCTCACCGAGCAACGACGGAATTCACATCGCATAGATTAGTCGACGTCTACTTGCTTTGAATACGCGGCGGTGCAAGCCGGTGGTGCGAGCTGCGAGGCGACGCAAGCGGAACAGTGTCGAGCGGCTAAACGAGGGACGGTGATGGTTCTGGTTGGCGAAGGAAATTAGAGGAAATTGGCGAAGAAGACAGAGAAAGTGGGGAAATTGTCGTGAGACAGAGGAAAGGAAGAGCTGGTTTTATGTTCTGTTCTTCGCCGCCTATTTTTGTATCTTGGTCAGAGAACACCTGGTGTTGGACGTGGCTGATGATGGCAATTCTAATTTACCATTGCGGACAGCTCGTCAAGGGACCGCGTGGGGGATGGCTGAAGCTTGGTCAAGGTCTTCAATCTTGCTGACCAGCTGAGGAGAAAGGAAAACGTGGCTGATGTCTTGTGTCAACGTTCCCACTCGCTGGCAGATTGAGGAGGAAAAACGTGGCTGCCCATCGGCGGTCAGAGTCTTCGCTTTTTGCTGTCCAACTGCGGAGAAACGGCGAATTTGACGTGGGAAAATGGTGGCTTTGCTCCTTTCTTTGGCTACTTGTACGTATGCATGGGATTGAAGAAGATTTTGCATGGAACTCAGCTTGGCGACGTACTAAGGAGAGTAAACATTGGTCTCGCTTATGGCATTTCATGGAGAGGAATTTAAATGAGGTGATGGACTAGATGATGATCGAGTTGTCACAATGCAGCGGAGATGTGATGATGAGGTGATGCCCCGGGGACGTGACGAAACGTGACGGTTCGGTACGGTGATGATGATGATGAAACGGTGGCTGTGAATGGTGCCAATAACAAAGACTCATGACAAGCTTGTCGACGCGGCACGGACCATTACGTAATCCAGGTTCGGCAAAGTCCGGATGTCACGTGCATACATTTGAATACTTTTTTAAACATGTCTTATGGAAGAGTAATCCGATTGCACTTGTTTATCATATATAATAAGAAAATATTTCATTGGAATGTAAGTAAAGAAGACCACACTTAAAATCTCATCAATCAATGCAAAGAGGATGAGAGTCAATGTAAACACAAAAATGTTAATGTACTTGATGTGAAGAGGGCTGTCGGTTTTAGTATCGGACGTGGGAGGGACATGCGAAAGCCATCGCGGGAAGTGTGTTAATTGAATGATAAAGGAGTCAATTGTCCTCATAAGTTCGAGCATGATGAGAGCGAATTTTTAGCTAACCTAAATCTTAGGTTTTTGCTATATTATGTGGAGAGACTTTCTAATTTTTGGTATTCGATGAGTTGCTGAAAATATTATATAAATATAAGAAAAATAGAATATGCACCCTATTAATGTAAAGAAAATTTTACACAGACTATCTCATCTACCTTTTCTCGAGAAATTCAAAATGGGCCTCATGGGTTTGGCTTCCTGGAAGAGGCAAAGACTAACAATGAAATAACAACTAAGCAAAACCCACAAAACGGCTCACAGGGGCGTTTATTTTAAAGAAATTTAATAATTTATATAATATTTTCCTAAAAATAATAGTTTATTACATAATAATTATTATTATTATTATATAACATTGTTTAAATTCAGGGTCTTTGATTCCTTGTTGCTCAATTACCATATATATGCCCTTTTTCCTTACCGATGCCTTCTCCTTGTAGATGGGAGAAGGTTCTAACGTGATTTGAGAGCTAATAAGTTCATTTACCTTCTCAAGAAAAGATTACCAAATCAATTGGGAGAACTCAAAAACTATGTGGCGTCTTCACGTGGAGATCAAATGTTGAACTTACCACCCAAGAAAATCCCAACTTAAGACCATGCATTTCAGTTATGATTAATATCATGAAAACCTCAAATAAATATATTCATGATAAATTTATCAAAAACTAATTTTTTACCACAAAATTCCAAACAATTACACTTGTGACGAATTTCCCTCAAAACTATTTAACCAAAAAATTTCAAATTGATACATTTGTAATAAATTTACCTTCAATTAGTTTTCATTAAATTAGATTGATGCCACGAAAAACTATAAAATGCTGCACTTATGACAAACGGAGGAAAAATCCTAAACCGATATACTCATGAACTGTCACATGTAATTTGAATGTAAAATTTAATTGAAACTAATCAAGGGTAAATGTATTACATGTATACCAATTTAGAGTTTTGGTGGTCAAGAAAATTATTTGGATAAATTTTTCACAAATATGCCAATTTGAGATTTTTCGTAATACTAACCTTTCTAACTAATCACCAAATTTTCTCAAGAAAATCCAATGCCGCCCCCCCCCCCCCCTCCTCCCGCGAAAAGGAATTGTACAATTTGAGGTTTACTAGTTTGAGATTTTTCTTAATTATAACCCTTACAGCTAATCACCAAAATTTCTCGAGAAAATCCAATTGCCCCCGCCCCCAAGGGGCAGGGCGGGGCGGAAAGTCAGAGAGTAATTATCGCTCCTCCTAAACAAATGCACCATTACGGTGTTCATGGGGACAACACGCCTCCATGAGCTTTGCAACCTCACCGCAGTTGATAACTCCCTTAACTCATCCTCTTCCTCCTCCTCCATGGCTCTCTCTTGCCTTGTCAAGGTCATCCATTGCAACGCTCGATTACATCGTCTCTGCAGCAAATCCTAATTTGTTCGATTATACCGACAATAATTGAGAGTCTTCAGTGAACATTTTGCAATAGTTTAGAGAATCTCTTGAAATGGTATTATTTCCCAAAGTTCATGGACTTTCTTTCAAAATTGCTTCTGAATTTGATTACTTTGACTTAATAACCCCTGAAATGGTGCGTGTTTCTTGAAATTATGGATATCGTCACAATTACCAAGAAGTTTATAATAATGAATATTAATACCAAGGATGGTTTTAGAAGTATCAAAGTTTCATAAGGATGTTCTCCAGCGTGATAGACTTCTTCGAACCCTCACGTACGGTACATCTTGGGATAAAATGCATCTCCATTAGATGGACAAGAACCATCAAGCATGGCACAAGTCCAATGTGTGAGCCTTTTGAGAGGGGTGATAAGCAAAAGATAAGCTTTAGAGTCGCCTGCTTATTGGCTCGGTCTATCGTTTTATTTAGCTTGGATAGGATGTTCGATCTTGCCTGAAGCTTAAAACTTATGCTAGTGGCTCCTCATTCCCATCAAAATTGGCCCTTGGGATCATTTGTTCTATTAAAGTAATATCCTACAACAATGACAATGTGAATTTTCTATGTGGGAGAGTTTGTGACTTTCTAAACCCTAAATTAATTGTAAGAGATCATATTGAGTAATTCATAAGTTAACATCCATCCCAAAGAGTTACCAGCTCATGTGGTTAATCAAGATACTCCTTTGGAGGGCTTGATCCATGTGAAACGGGTTGAATTGTTACAATGGCAATAAAAATGAAGGAGGCGGGGTGTGTAGAGTAAAAACTAGATCCGTTAAACGGGTGGATTGGGTCGGGTTTGGATCGGGTCATAAATGGTTCGATCCAAATCGACCCATTTAATCTATTTATGACCCATTTATTGTAGTGCAAAATTTTTGATTCATACCCGACCCGATCTATACACAACCTATACCCGACCCATTTAACGAAACCTAAAAAATTTATATATATATATATATATATATATATATATATATATATATATATATATATCAAAATGGTATGCTAACATGGTTTTATAAAATATAAATTTAATGGAAAATTTTTATATAAAATAATTATTTTTAAAAAATCGAAATTTAATTATTTTTTATTTTTTTAAAATTAATTTTTTTTTTTTTTTTTAAGAATATAATTTTTAATTTTCTTTTAATTTTTTCTTTTTTCTTCTTCCTCTTCTTTGGCTAGCCGTCGGCCACGATGACAGCCGGCGATCGACCATAGGCAAGCCGGCTCGCTTGGCTCATCGACGCAGTGAGCTTAAGGCTCGCTAAATCGACGAGGCTCGAGTCTCGTTAGACGTCGCCGAGGCCTCTACCTTGCTAGATCTGGCGAGCTCGTCGACGCCGCTGAGGCCTCTACCTTGCTAGATCCGGCAAGCTCGAGCTCGCCCGACGTCGTGAACTTGAGGCTCACCTGGCTAGTCGCCGGCCATCGGAAGAAAGAAGAAGAACGAAAATAAAGGAAAGAAAAATTAAAATAAAAAATAATAATAAATAATTATAATTTCGATTTTTATAAAAAAATATTTTTTTAAAGTTAAAGAGGGAATGGAGAGATTGTGTGGTTTGGGTTGAAATGGGTTTTAAATCTAACCCATTTAAGACCCACTTAATACCCGCATATCTTAAGTTTTTAATTATTAAACCCATTTAACTAGTTCCTTCAAAAAACAATTGACCCATTTTGCCACCTCTTAAAATCCATTACATAATTCCTCTAAGCTAAGTTGTCATAAGATAATTCAATATTGCCCTTGATATAATTTTCTACTGCAATGGTTGGTCAAAAGTCATAAGTTTATTTTATTATAGGGGTTGATCGAATAGTTTATTTCAAAGTCCTACAACATATTCATAATCTGAAATATTATAAACTTCTTCGTATATTGCTAGGTTAAAAGAAAAAAATCTAGCTTATATTTTCCTACAATTTAAACTATGAAGAAAAATGAAATTGGTTCAACTATTTCAAGAGAGATTGATACCATTTGGGGCAATTCTCTCTCTCTCTCTCTCCTTGCTCTCTCTGTAACACAACTTTGTTTGGCAATTTAAGCTGGGGGAAAAGCATCTACATGGAAAGGAAATGAAAAGATAACGAGTGAAATAGATAAAATGGAGGGAAAATCTGTTAATCGATAGACTAAGGCCGCGCATGATAAAATTTCTGCTTTCGATTTCTTCGCTTTCGTTCTCGGAACAAGCTTTGGAACGGAAATCCGTTTGGTAACGCAAATTAATTTCTCTATTTCTGAAACAGATTTCTGTTTCAGAAATTGTTTTGGGGAGAAATCGGAAGCTAGAAATTGTAGCTTCTCCGTTTTCCGAAATAGAAATAGATTTTTTTTTTTTTTTTAGACTTTGTTTAAGAAACATGCATGACTTATGTATTTCATTTCATGACTTATGTATTTGAGACTTTGTTTATTTATGTTTTTAAGTTGCAATTATGATGATATTATTGCTATAGGCATTCTTCTTTAAGGAATGTTGTTGAAAGATCATTTGGGGCATTGAAGAATTGCTTTTTCATTTTGAGGCACATGCCCTCATTTGCACTTCGAAAGCAAGCACATATCGTAATTGCATGTTGTGCCATCCATAATTACATCCGCGATCAAGACAAGATGGATAAGAATTTTTCCCTATATGGAGATCCGATGTACGTGGCTAAACCTATGCAGGATGAGCTTGTAAACATTCAGTTGACCGAGGAGGAAACCAAATAAATATGCTTAGGAAAACCATTGCCAATAAAATGGCAATGGAATAATATGCCGAAATTTCATGAAATTGTATTTTCAACTTTTGTAATGTATTAGTATTATTTCGACTATTATTTTGTATTTGAGGATTTCCTATGTTGTTATCTAATCAATTTCTATTTCTAGCACAATTTTCATTTTATTAATTTCGAATCGCTCGCAAATTGCGCCTCCTCCATGTCAACTAGTCCCTAACATAAAATCACTTTGTGGTCTCAAAAGAATGCAAAAAAGTGTAGTGACTTAAACCCGAATCTTGAGAGGAGAATAAATACATTCACTATTTGCATATTAGCATTTGAAAATACCAAATCTTTTATAGTTTGCATATTAGCATTTTTTATACTAATTACTAGCTTTTATTTACATAAATTGCTAATGTTTTGAAGTTCCTAACTACTCTATCGAATTACCAATATAAATTAAAGTGATTTATCAACTTTTATCAAATTAAATTACCATCATAAGCACCAAGAAGAGTGAGGTAAAAGGATGGGGACAACATGATTCATAGAAATAGAATTTTTTTTTCTTATCAAACGGATTTCTATTTCGAAATAAATTTTGAAATAAGTTATCAAACAAGTTTCTTTACTTAAAAACTTGGCTGGGGAATAGAAATTGAGAAATTGATTTCTCGCCATAAATCAATTTCTGCTTTCAAAATTTTATCATGCGGCCTTAAGTGTTAATTCCGCTATTTTTATAATAACATGATATAATCGATCAATCACTATTTTTATCTCATGCATCCTGATAATAATTGAATGATCACACCATAGCATGAATCTGTCTATCGAGATGAGCTTGATGTTGAAGACAAAGGTTCCAAAGGGCTAGGTGGAAATGAGCAAAGCTAATGGAGTTAAACATGACATTGTCATTGTTTTTTGAGTTTTTGGTACTTTGTTGACATATGATTTCTATGTAGTTACACCTATTTCTCTTTCTTGCCCATATAATGGATCTATAGGAGAATTAAATGCAACACGTCACGCCGATACAGTAAAAATCTAGGATTTACCTCTAATTAATACACAAAGTGAAGATAGATACGTCAGGAACCCAATTCAATGTGGCATAATTCAATGAAACAACACTAGCACTACATCGATTTTGTTATTTTGAGTGCAATTCTTTCGGCATATTGCTGTTGTCATGGGTGTTGCTAAATTGTATATCTATGGTTCCAAAACAATCAAAACGTGTCATTGGAATGTCAATAATTATACTTTCAGATGTGAGATACAAATTTAAGACTTTCATTCCAGATGTCTACATTGAAAAGTCCTTTGAAAATGCAGCATTTTTATTGATTCCAGATGCAAAAATGCAGACCATCGACAATTTCTCCATGAAATTAATTTGAGCATAGGAAACTAAAACCAAGAACAAGAAACGGGTTTGAATTCGCTTGAAGCTTGAACTCGAAGACCCTATTTCGTATTTACGGGGAACAAACACGAAGGAAAGAGAATGAAATTACATCTCTCAACCTCACAAAAAAAATTTCTCTTCAATGTCGGAGGGAAACGAAGGGAAATTTTATTTACCTAACCTACTTTTGAAACTGTCCCTTATTTAAAGAAAGCCAAAATCAAAATTTCACGGGCAGAACAGCCCCAGCCAACTCGCCACGTCACCGATCCGGAGCCACTCCCCGCGCTCGCAATCTCGACCGTCCAAAACGAAATCGACGGACCACGGACGCTCCCGCGAGCGCTACCCAGGATCGTCCCCTCCATACAAGTACGCGTTCCCTCGCCGCTTCGTTCCCCACCAATCCTCCGGCTCACGGTGCCCCGTCATCTCCGATCGGAAGCAGAGTCGATCCGCGGAGCTCGAGCGATCCGTCCGGTCTGCGGTTCGCCGGCGAGGAGAGGCGAGAGAGAGCGAGAGATGTCGGGGCGCGGGAAGGGAGGGAAGGGGCTGGGCAAGGAGGGGCGAAGCGGCACCGCAAGGTCCTCCGCGACAACATCCAGGGGATCACGAAGCCGGCGATCCGCCGCCTGGCCCGGCGGGGCGGCGTGAAGCGCATCAGTGGGCTGATCTACGAGGAGACCCGCGGCGTCCTCAAGATCTTCCTCGAGAACGTGATCAGGGACGCCGTCACCTACACCGAGCACGCCCGCCGCAAGACGGTGACG
The DNA here is from genome assembly GCA_017140615.1 of Eucalyptus cladocalyx. NCBI lineage: Eukaryota > Viridiplantae > Streptophyta > Magnoliopsida > Myrtales > Myrtaceae > Eucalyptus > Eucalyptus cladocalyx. The sequence goes on from CM029525.1 coordinate 14,030,270, forward strand.
GCCATGGACGTCGTCTACGCGCTCAAGAGGCAGGGCCGGACCCTCTACGGGTTCGGCGGTTAGGGCGGGGTTTAGACGGGGGTTAGCGAGGGAAAGAGCAAGTCTTGCTGTCAAGAAGGAGGAAGAAGGGAGGTTTTTTGGGGGTTTTCATTTTGGGGCTGTAGATTGGGGGTGAAATTAGGGTTCCGGTGGGGGATTGGATTGCGGGTTTTGCAAAGGGTGATCTTGTAAAGGAAGGGTCTTGACTGGAGTTGGGAATGGGTGGGTACTTGGGAGATACTGTTTATCCATAGTTCTATGTGTGTGTACTGTAAATTTGCCCTGATGCTTATTGAGCTTCATTTCGTGGCATTTTGAATTCCGGTGGTTTCGTCCTTGCTTAATGCTAATCTGGAAGAAGATTCAAGTGGATTCGATCTAAGCGCGTTCTTTTTCCTCACGAGTTAAATGGGCATTTGAGCAAGGAAGTCTTGAGTTAACTGCAATCTTCAATTGAAGAAATAGATATGGGGTTCGAATTTGCAGTGAGCTGCAACTTTTTCTCTGTATTGTAGCTATTATGAAGCGGCAGACGACATGGATGGAGCTCAAGTCAGAGCTGACTGGAGCTCGTTGACCCTGCCTCGAAGTGAAATTCACTAAGGCAAGTTGAAGGAGGGAATTTGACACAGGAGAAATTGAAACCTTTTCCTTCGTAATTCAACAAAACTATATTGGTGTAATTCCTAACGAGTTTCCCAGAGTTTACGAGAATCTGATGCGCCGTTCCTTTGGCAATGTCCTCTCCTCATGCATCCACAATGGCTGGCATAATCTCTTTTGCTGCTTGGCGAACCGATGCGTTCATCTTTTAGCCATTTGACTTTCGCTGAGTTTCTGGGGAAATTATCCATCGCCTTCTCATTTGAATTCTTGACATGCATGTTGGCAAACCCCATCTCTATCTCTAGTTTAGTTATTCATCCTAGGAAGTGTTTTGGCCAAATTCGGCGAAAGACTAAAGAAATCGCCCCTGAAGTAGAGAAAAACAATATAGATAATAGAGCCCAACAGACTTACAAATGGATTATACATTCATGAAGTAAAATGTCATGTTGACACCAGCATTCAAATCTGGAATGCTGTTTACACATCAGAGGCTCCTTTTGAACCAAACCTGGCGAAAACATTTGAACTGGGGGTTTTACCTCATATCCTCTTTCGCCATTTTGGCAAACAGTTTGCTCATCGAGACATTCGCAAGATCGCCTAGGCTTCCCATGCTGAATTGAGTGGTCGAAGCGCTAGGATGAGTGTCCAGATAACCAATCCAATCCGCTCGCGGGCTAGCTCGCCTCCATCGCTCGGTTTTTCTTCCTTCAATTGGACTTGAAGTGCAGATTCCAGGTTCCACAGCACGTCTCCCATCGAAGGCCGATCCAGACCGCATTGGGCTAAGCATTTTTCGGCAATCTCCATGAACTTCCAGAGGGACTCTTCACTTGCTTGAGCCACAAGATGAGGGTCTACGATTTCTTGGATTCGCCCTCTTTCTCGCCATTTCATTGCCCACTCGACTAAATTCACCTTTTCTCTGGGAAGCGACGGATCGATAACCGCTCTACCACAAAAGATTTCAAGCATCACGACCCCGAATGAGTAGACATCTGATTTTTCCGTGAGCTGTTGCCTCGTCAGGTATTCAGGATCCAGATATCCGAAGCTCCCTTTCACGGCTGTGCTCACGTGCGTCTGGTCGATCTCAGGACCGGTCTTTGAGAGCCCGAAATCGGCAACCTTGGCCATCAAATTCTCATCCAACAGGATATTTGCCGACTTGACATCGCGATGGATGATTGCCCTCGTGGAGCCGGTGTGAAGGTAGTGAAGCCCTTTAGCTGATCCAATGCAAATCTCCAGCCTTCGCTTCCAACTCAGCACGGGACGATCCGAACAGTACAGATGACTCTTAAGGGTCCCGTTTTCCATGAATTCATAGATAATGATCATCTCATTCCGTTCGTCGCAATACCCGATCAGCGACACCAGATGGCGGTGACGGAACTGAGACAACATCTCGATTTCTGTACGGAACTCCGTCAGGCCCTGTTGCGACTTGGATTGGCCCCTCTTCACTGCCACCTTAGTCCCATCTCTGAAAGTTCCCTTGTAGACCTTGCCGAAACCTCCCGTCCCTATTATCAAATCTTCGCTAAAATTATTCGTAGCCTCTTCAATCGCCGTGAATGGGTAGCGATAGCCGAACGTCGAGGTGGAGAATACTGCCAAGCTGTTCGAGTTCCTATCTCCTGTCTGATTCATGACAAAATCGTCCTCCTTTGAGTGACCCACAGCTGCTAGCCTTCTTCTTCTTCTTCTGCAGACTAAGAAGAGCGCTGAAACGACGACAAGAACGATGCAAATCCCGCCGGACACGCCTGCGATCAGAATGATCTTGCTCCTTGAGTTTGTCTTTGAAGAACCAGTCTCGGAATCTGAAGTTTCAAGATTGCCATGAGAGTCACTTATCTTCATGATCTCCAGCCCGTTGAGGATGGCCATGGGGTAATTACCCTGAGCCTCAGGAGAAGGGCCAACACTAACACTCAGTGCACTACTAGTGGTGGAACTTGTAATTACATCAAAATAATACGGGCGGCCGATGACGTCGGATGTCAGTTTGCCGAGATCGAAACTTCTGTAGGCAAACCAGGAATTGATGTAGACGTTGAAAAAGAACGGCCCCAGAGAAGTATTCACGATGTCGCAGAAGTGGAATCGAACAAGATAATTGAACCCAGCATCGACACTGAAGAGCCAAGTTATATTGACGTTAAGGCTAGGATCACGGTCCGAATCCAACTTGGTGGCCGTCCCATAGACCGAAGGGGGAGCAATGTTCTCAGTAACATTCCCATTTTTATAGGTAACAGCATTAACCTTCGACACAATTGATACCGCGCTGTGCTTCAAAAACGTGTCATCCGAGACCCAAAGACGCCACAACGTATCCTTCTGCGGATGCACAGTTTGATTTCCCATGTTCACTCTCAAAACAGTCTCTAGTGCTTTACTCTGCAAATTCTGATAGTCTCCGGGCATTTCGACGATTCTGGCACTGTCGGGGATCAGCTCAATCGGGAGAGAAATGACTTCCAAAGCATTTACAAACGCGAATGAATCGGTATTGGGCGTGAAAGTAAGAACGAGCTGATTAGTGGTGATGTTGAATGAGTATTCCTTTACGACTGAGCCCTTGTCTAACTGGAAACCCTCGAGAAGGGTGAAATTCTGTGCGGAGACGGAGAATTTGGCCGTGCTCAGATTGTACTCTCTATAGACAAAAGGGAAGAAATAGAGGCGAATCAAGTGCCTGCCATTTTTCTTTATCGGAAAAGTGTAACTGGAGGCTTGGTCGAAGATCCTGGCGGTGAGATACAGAGTCGAATCATAGGAGGATGAAAGAGAACTCGAGTTTGTGTTGGCAAGAATGTTTTGTGCAGTCGAAAGTTTATCAGAGTAGAAGTTATCTGCAAAAACGTGCGATTACCAACGGATGCATTCCGCGGGGATCCACAGTCTATCAGATAATTATCAAATGGAACAAATCCTGAAGCTATACAAATCAAACAGAAGAGGTATGAACATGAGAGGATCAACTGAAAACTCAGATTCCCCATCTTTGGAACAGCTCGGAGAGGTGGATAATGAAAATGGGCTATTCAAGATGGTTGCAGAACAATTCCCAGGACAAGAATTCACGGACCTTGATCATCAAAAGCTGTCGGATAAGTTCAAATATAACCAGTCAGTGGCGACAGCTTAAAAAGAATTCGAAGGGCAAGAACTAAAAAAGCGAATTCATAGACTTATACACAACCGTTTCCAGGGGCAAGCTATCGAATAAATCGATGAACTGATAAGGGGAATCAAGAAAGGATAGAAAGATCACCTGAGCTGACATCAACGTGAAGAGAGATGCGACGGGATTCTAATTAAAGAATAAGGAAAATGAGCTCCTCAGTCTTCAGCTGATCCATCGAAGTGAATAACAAAAAGCTAGAAAACAAAGCGTAAAGCCGGAGTGGACAAAGCACAACCACTATAACAAATACAATCGACAGCAGCCCGCGTTGTTCCCTCTTGTTCTTTTGCTCATTTCTCTGTTGACTTATTTGACAAGTTCTTGGAATTGGAAAGGAGGAGAAAGAAAAGGACAATCATAGAAAGGCGGAAAGTGATAAAGTTGAACGCGTTTTGCAATCATGAGAGTTCAAAAAAAGGACAGCTATGGAGGGAAGGTTCGCTCACCTGCAGCTTCTCCCATGTGAAGAGAGAGCCCAGAAAAGTTGTTGAACGTTAGACTCCACTGGCGTCCGTATCTGATATTTCTTATTTTAAAACCCTTGAATCGATCTTTCTTGGTTCTTAGGTAGAACTTTGATGCGCCAATCTCACTGCCCATCCTCTAGGACTCTAGGCACTTCCTTTGACCTTAAATTTGAAAATCTGTCTTACAGAAGGTAAAAAAGAAATATCTCGAAGTGCTGGGAATAACAATTTGGCTGCGCTATAAACATTGTCCATGCCGTGATTCTGTTTTAGGTGTCAAAGATTTTTTATCGATCACTTAAGGATCGAAATTTGTATACATTGTTTACCTCTAATATCGGAAATTCTATGTGGCATGACACTTGTGATGATCCGACACTTGTATGGCACTCGATCGATAGATTGGAAAGTTATAATATAAAGTCATAGTACGAAATAAGTCAGAAGTTATACTATTCAAATGAGTGTTATATGAAAGTTATGACATTTGTGATATCATTATTTTGGGCAGGTTATGATGTTTTTACTCAATTATTCTAATTTCGTGTTTGACTTTATACAAACCAAAACATATAAAGTTGCGTAGTAGAAGGGTTATTCAATACCAAACCACATATGATAAGTAGTGCGGTCCTACTTTCATATGATTGTACTATGTGGTAACCAACGTTTCAATTACTTCTGCAACAAGATCAAATTCGTATTCACATTGGACACCTAACACGATGAGTAAAATATGGGGCACTTTTTCAAACGATTATCAGTGAATGATACCCATCTCGAGATCATGCTTCTAGATGCATTGAACGTTGCTGATGATTTGTTTCATCGTGCATCTTAAACTGGAAGATAGGAATTCAACCAAGGACCCCTTCGAAACAAGACGAAGCAATTGGTCAACCGCAATTCTCGGGCAACAATTTTTGGTGTATCCAATGCTTGAAATCCTAACAACTACTGATTTATTGACTACATGAATAACCAAACTGACATCGATAGCCTTAGAGACGCGCACAAAAATAAGTAACGTCGTGCTTCGATAGTAACTTTTTACATAGGTTTTAGTGGTTTTTAAATCGATTGCTTCCTTCGATAGCATCATGAAAAGCTAGGAACTGCTGTAAGCACTAGGTACCAATTGGAAAAAATTGGTACAGGAGCGAGGCAATGAAGCCAGTCAAACGTCGAACGAGTAAGTTGATCCTGTGGGAGGGCACGACGCTGTCGGGACGAAGCTTCCTCAGATTCCTTCGTGATCGCAAGCACAAGATCGTGCGGGGCGTATGAAGATGAAAGGGACATCGTACCGGCGTACTTTGTCAGCTGGTGTGCGCATTACGCGGTTTCTTTTCCACACCTATCCGACGGCTCTGCGCACTTATCGGGCGAAGTGCGTCTCTTGACCCGTGGAATCTACTCGTCCAGTGGGGGACACGGATTTCAAGATTTGCTCTGGTACCTCGTTTTCCCACCGAGCGTGAAGCACGAGCGTCGTGAATTTCACTATTTGCTTTTCGTGGAAAGTTTAAAGTGGCCAACACTTTGTGTTTCGTGAAGAGAAAACGACACTTGATGATTTTTGAGTTCTACAATTGATCCATAATGTTTAATTTATTTAATATAATTATTAAATTTTAACTCGAATGCATAATATTATTAATACATTTTTAATTCGTTTAATGTGATATATGAACTTTTAATATATATATTCAATTTACTCTTTAAATTATATTAAAATGTTCAATATATATTCAATTTCACTATTTGCTTTAAATTATATTTAAAGTGGCCAACACTTTGTGTTTCGTGAAGAATGATTTTTGAGTTCTACAATTGATCCATAATGTTTAATTTATTTAATATAATCATTAAATTTTAACTCGAATGCATAATATTATTAATAAATTTTTAATTCGTTTAATGTGATATATGAACTTTTGATATATATATTCAATTTACTCTTTAAATTATATTAAAATGTTCAATATTTTTCTTCTATCAATTTAACTTAACGGAAAATTTGCTGATTTGGCCATTACATTGAATGGTGGATACAAAAAAAAAAGGTTGCACGTTGATTATGTTAGAATTCGGTGCACAATCATAAAAAAAATAGAAAGTAAAAACGAGAAAGAGAATTTGAGATGCAATATTTTATCATGTTCACCCTTAAACTAGAGTTACATCTAGCTAAGGATTCCACTATAATTAATACATCGTACCTCTTTTTTTACATTAATCAATTATAAGAGAAAGAAAAAAATATAAATATAAATATAAATATAAATATATATATATATATATATATATATATATATATATATATATATATATCCAATAGCTATTCTTGAGTCCAAGTCCAAATTACTAATAAAATATAGGCTTAAATTATAAAATCCTTCCGGAAAGCAGGGGCGTTGCCCCCTATGACCCCTATCGGGGCCTTCCTAACTGTCCCGCCATCTTATCGATGGGGAGTATAACTCATACCCTAACAGATTATTCATATAAAATATTTAATTCAAATTAGAATACTAGAATCCTTTTAATTTGTTGAACTTATTCGATTTGAAAAATTGATTATTCTTATTATATATGACATGAATAATTATATTTGGATTTGAGTTGAATATTATATGTGAACAATGCACTGATAGAGTCATCTTTTTGTCCACCGTTCAAACTTATAGGTTAGTTTTTCACTCCTCTTGCTATCACTAGGTTGCCCTTGGTTAATCTGCCTCCATTCATAGAGGTGACTCACATAACTATCACCATCTTGCTTTCCTATGGAGATCAGGTTAAGTTGAATATTATGGACATGCCTTACCTCTTTCAACATTAGCTTGCATCTCGATCTCAACATTTCCTACACTAACAATCTTTGATGAGCCATCATTACCCATCCTTTGGAGATTGAAGTCTCCAACTATGTATGAAGAAAAAAAATTCTCTCTCGGAGACTACATAAAACGAGGCTCTAGAATCAACTAGCTAAGTGGTGTCCTAACATGTAAAGTTGATGGTCTCATTAGTGCAGATAATCATCATATCTTCATAAAGTATAGTGACATTTGTAGCTAGTGTTTTAACTTCTTTTTGGCTGTCTTCAATCAAAAATCTCTAATGAGATGCTCGGTCTTTCCACAATAAAAATAGGCTCTCTTCTCAGCCCATTGTCTTGAGGTTGAACGACCTTTAGGTCCACAACTATTGCTTCTCCCACAATTTACTTTATTATCTTGTTCATTGATAATAAGAGTTTTGTCACCATGATTGTAGTACCCCTCATCCGTGCACCTTTGCTCTTCACTCAACAATTTTCCTTCACCTACTTCACAGTCAATGCTCCATTAGGCATGAAATTGTGAATCAACAAAGCTAAGGTGTCCCGGTTTTTTGACATAGAACTTGTCAAGAAGTGTGCTTGCAATTTCGAAGTGATCATCATCTCCATTGCATTATTTAATTCACTAGACCTCCCATAATGCCTATGCGTTGAGAGACACTGATCCCATTTTTGTACTTAATATGTGACACATTCTTCATCAAGTTTGCTTTGTTTTGAGATGTATTCCTCACCTATATCTACTTCAGATTTCTCCACAAATCATAAGCAATGTCCTCTTAGGTGAAGTTTTCGAAGATGCTTTGATTGAGCCACCTTCCAATGGTGCCAACACAATTTTTACTGAGGATAATCTACTCATCTTCCTTCTCCTCCTCCTCCACTTCTTCTCTTGCTAGTATTGGGGCTTTTGAGGAGTCTTCTCTTTCTTCTCTAGCTTTTGTTGATTTATGAGCTGAGTTTAGATTCTTTATCATGGCCTTCGAGGCATTCTTGTCTTGATTGCCTTTTGCAAGCCTTTGATGTATAGATGATCCTCCATCTTGCACCTCCATATTGCATAATTTGTAGTCGTAAGCAAGATCATGTTGACCTTGTCCTATGACATCTTTTATAACTTAGCTTTGATACCACTTTGTTGTAAATTAAGTTAAATTACAACCGATTGTAGCTGAATTCTAACTGTTAGAATCATCCAATATACGGTGAGCGGTTTTAATTTTATATAGGTTCTACATAGAACCTACTTATTATAATAGGTTTTTCATTTTTTGGAATCTGAAACTTACCTTGCACATCTTGAAACTTGGAAACTATTTTATCACAGGCTCTAAGGTCTACCCATATTCCACTTGTATTATTAATTAAACGATTGTAGTAAATCATCACATTTAATGACCACTACTTACTGTCAATTTGCTGACCACAACTTATATTTAGACATGAAGAATATGAAACATTAACAAAGTAAAAGTATCAATCATAAAATATAAACTTAAACTAATGGTTTCATGTTATATACTCATTATTGGATGCCACAAAACATCGTAAAATCACGTAAAAATATAGAGTAAGAAAAATACAAAAACTTGTTCTAGGGTTAGGTTCCACCTACTTAGAACATGGAACCTACTTGCTGAAATAGTTTTTCTAAATTTTGGCATCTGAAACCTATTTTGCATACCTTGAACCTGGAACTAAATAGGTTCTCGTCGGTCCAATTCTTCGGTTCTAGATTCTACTCTAGAATCATGCTCACCTTTATACGTAGCTGTATATTCTCTTTACAAAAAAAACGTAAATAACACAACATATAAGAGAGAAGAAGAATGATATACCCAAACTTTTACGTGGAAATCCAATGTGGGGAAAACCATGGGACGCTAATCTAGGAATTGCTCCACTATAATCAAAGGATTACTTAACACTCTAAGTGTTTTTTTTTTTTTTTTGGGTAAAATACTTAACACTCTAAGTGTTTCTCTCACAAAAGATCATCAAATTGTCACAAAACACATCCTTATTTGATGAACTCTCAAGATCTCTCATTTTTAAAACTCTTGTGATTTCTCTGGAATATTTTCTAGTGCATTAAGAAACTTGTACTCAAGCCCTTTTGTTTATATAGTGATAGACCTCTACCCAAGTTAAGAATCCTCCCTGATTGATTGACAATCACCTCCCAATTAGAGATCTCCCCGATTCATTGGATTTCCTCTAATTCGCAATCACCAAAATTGTAAGACTCATTATTATTTAGATTTCTTCCTTTCCGGCATACTACCATAATAGGACTCCTTCCTATTAGGTATTCTGTTGTGCTTCGGGCATGGGCTATCACTCTTAGGCGCAATATGTGGAGGGAGAGGGAGGGAGGGAGGGAGGGAGAGGGAGAGAGAGAGAGGTGTGGCTTCAAACGTGGGTGAAGGGGACCACGGTTAGTGGTGCTATCGTTGGTGGGTGTCGTCGTCAACGCTACAACGATGGTCGCAATGAGAGGGGTGGATTGTGTAGGGTTGCGTTGATGCAGTTGCAAAGAGAGAGATTAGGGTATTTTGTGAGGTAAGGGTATATTGAATAAAAATGATAATGTTGCATATAAAAGAAAAATATAAAATAACATCAATGTAATTTTGTGTTTAAGTACAAAACTTAGGACGCAAAAAATCGTATTTTTAGAAGGATCTTGCTAACATAACCACATTGTTACTTCCAAGTAATAATGATTTTGACCAAAAAAGAAGAAGAAGTAGTAATGGTGCAAGTTCGACCACACATCTTATATCGTGTTCGATGATCAACTAATGTACAAAGTCAGTGGCCATTAGTTTAAACTTTTAATTTTAATTAGATGAAAAACGTAAATTAGTGATACTATTCAAGAAAAAAATTCTTGAAGAAATTAAATATTATTTTAGGTGGATATTGCAAAATGAAAAAGAGTCAAGATACAAAATTATGTACATGAATCATATATATTAAGGACTTTCGATTATTAAATTTTTCTCATCACATATATAACGACTAAACTCTTTTATCTTAGCCTCTCCTTCTAGAAAAGAGAGTTTACCAAACTCTCACTGACTTTGATTGAACATAATTAAATGGTACTTGACATTGAATTTTAATTTTATTTGTCAATATAGTTATTTAAAAAAAATGCTTAAACAATTTTCCTAGTTTGTCTCCCATGAATCGATGATGGAAGTTTCCTTAACTGTAATTTGATTGATAAGAAATGGTGGCATAAAATTTGAAGAATGAAAAATTGTACTTCATTACTTTGGGAAGTTTAAGCGGTTTGACAAGCATGACGAATTGAACTTTATTATTTGATAATATTAACTCGAGCTCGTCAATATTGATCATTTCATAAAAACAACAATCACCAGAAACGGAGGTATAAAAGTCCCGACTCGTTCATCCTTTATTGTCACATCACAACAACTCAAAAACCTTTTGGTCGGTCAAACCTCATTAACAACACGAAGAGAAGCTGCTCTCAAATTATTTAATTATTGGATAATCAACTACTCTCAGTTTTCGCGATCCCTAACTTGAAAAATGCTCTGATTTGCCATTTGTTCCTTCCTTGTCATTGCTCTGAATGCTCTCCTTCATCAACTGAGCAAGCCTGCAAACCAAACAATGCCTTGCTGCAGGAGAAACGCCGTTCTTCTTCTTCCCTATGATCGTCTCCAGAACGGTCCCCGCCAGTTCATTGTCGTCAATCACTGCAATCCCGGTTTCCGGTATACGATCATGGTCGGAGAAACTTATCTGCAAGTTCATAAGAAGCGAATTACTAATTGATTACTGTAAATTTAATAAGATAACAACAAATTTACATATCAACTTCGGTTTCTGTGTCTGTACTGTTCTTGAACTAAAACTTATTTTATCTCACACCTCAATCCAATGACATAATTTTGGTTTCAAATCTCAATATAATGACATAGAGGTTGTAAATTAATTTCAAAATAAAATTTTATGAGTGAAATACCAATTACTATAGGGGAGGAGTTTGTAAAGTTTGTCTACATTTTTAATTAAAATTCTTTCAATGTTTAGAGAGTTCCCATAATGATATTGAAAATAGGGGTGATTAGTTCCCGATTCCTAAAACTAGGAATCTAGGATCGAGAACTGGACCGGTGGTCGAGTTCGGTTCGATTATAATCCAATGGAACTGGTCACTTCTTTTTTTGTATTACTTTTTCCCACTACTTGAAATCGGACCAAACCAAAATAGTGTTTAGTTCACGTTTTACTAATTTTTTTGAAGAAAATAATAAAAAAAGTATATATAATCAGTCTGGTCCGAGAAACATACAGCTTGGACACCAGTTCTACTTTTAGGAGCCGGGAATTGGACCAACAATCCTGGGGATTGGACCAACACTCCTAGGAATCCAACCAAATTGGTTGGTTTAGTTCGGTCTAGTTGGTTTCTTGTTCGGGTGGTCCGTTTTGCACATCTTAAAAATTACTTCCTAATTAATATGGAAAATCAAATATTTAGTTACCAAAATACGATTATAAGTCGCTTTAGTAAGCTATATTCTCACCAACTACGGCACGTGTCCAAAAAGATTACTGCCACTTTTTCAGAGCACTCGATCGTAGATTTATTTGTTTGGTATATCCTAAGTGTATATGGAATTATTACAGCTGATTGGTCTAATAATTAGGGGGCGGGAAACCGCGAGGAGGATAGTCTATCTGGGGCGGATGCCTCCTTTTCAAAGAAAATGTTAAAAGAGTGTCACCTGGGAAATTGTTAAGCCTCATTAGTATGTGCTTTGGAAACTTTGAACTATTTGAAATAAAAGAGGCTTTATTAAATTGTGCAATTTCTCAATTTTCGACGTGTCATGAAAATTGTCATTTCCACTTATAATCAACTTATTATATTAGTGCTTCAGGGATACTTGTTAACAATATCCAATTAAAAAAAAAATCCTTGTTACTTTTGTACGTGCACATAAAACACCTTTCCTCATTTTCAAAATCTACAAAAATCATCATGTTTTAGGATTTCATTTCAAGTTGCCTCTGAATTTTAATTAAAAGGTGTTTTAATTGGCTAAATTACGATTGAATTATATATGCAAGCTCCTACATCACAACCATCGAAGTTAGCATATGATTAATAAATACTTACCACGTATTTGGTCCTTGAAGACTTCGATAAGCTCATCAATGGCTTCCGCTTCTTCTTGCTCGTGACCTCCATTGCAGTTCCATAAAGCAATGCAATTCTCGGTTACTTTATCCGTGTATTGCCGTCCCGTGAGTTGAGTGATGAATGACACCTGTGTGAGCTTCTCAAATGGCTCTTGTTCGAAAATAAGATGACACTCATGTTAAATTTGACTAAGCATAAGCATTAGTAAAAACCTTACAAAAAAAAAGTAATAATCAAAATGGTAGCCCTCTCTAGTTTAGCAACCTCAGTTAATATTCGAAACATCTACTGAATTTCACAAGGGTTTTTGCTTCTGTTTGGTAACAATCAGTGCTACACTTGACATCTTGATGGCCCTATTTCATGTTTACCTTAGTTTGATCAATAAACTTCAAGACCCGCGCGTGTTATGGAGTTTCTAATCATTCTTTTGGCTTGACCAGCCGAACGATAGGGGCAGGGGAGAGCTAAGGAAACAAAGTAGAAAACGCAGCATCTTTACTCTCTTCACACGGCTGTATAAGGTCAAGCTCCAAGACTTTTGTCATTTCATAAATGACATTGCTTTAAATGTTTATCTTACCCAAGATTGATTAAACGATTATGAGTATATCTTGATTAGAAGGATAAGAGTGATTAAGGGGGTCATTAATTGGATAACCAAACCAGTGACAACATCTCTGAAGAATTCAATCAAGTCTCTCAGTTCATCAGCCGTCTTGCCCTCCCACTTAGTGGCAGAATAGGCACAGCTGTTGTTTCCAAGTAAACTCCAATGGCCGTGTATTTCGCATACTTCCCATCAACTTCCAAGCCCCTCACTCCTGCCATGTCCAGCGGTACATCCGTCTTATACCATAATTTTCCATAAATATATGAAATGTGACGTGTTATCACAATAGCAAAATAAGACGTGCCGCTGAAGTTTTCAAAGTTTTGAAGTTTTTTCCTTATTTTCCAGCAGATTATTTATGGCTTAAATGTGAGGTGGCTAGGGGGAAAAGTTTGAGATAGTAAGGTAGAATCATTAACTAACCGATTAAAGTGTGTTTGCTTCTCATAGTATTTGAAACCCATAAAACATGAGGAGGTTGATTGAACGTGTGATGCTATTATAATTGTCCGTTTCGTGGTATTGCTACTATATGAAAGGTTCTATAATCTATAGAAATCATAAAAAATAATCTTCTTCAAGAAAAATGGTTCCTGGGAGAAACCACCCATGGCGAAAGATCTTATCCAAATTCTGCGTGCATCAAGTGCGCAAAGCCTTTACATCTCGTAGACCTCATGCGGACCACATGTTTGCACTAGTTAAAAATAACAAACAATAAAGAATTACCAGTAATTATCTGGAAAGGTTTAAATAAAGAGAATATTGTACTTGATTTGTACAAGTGAATCTAATTCCCACCAATAGGGATGAGTCAGAATATTGACTCTTCTGACCAAAAATAAACAGGAAAGAATCTCAAAAATCATCCTCACTTTTCATTCTCATATCAACTTATATCGTAAGTTTTGAAAATTTACAATTTTCATCTCCAAAAAAAATTCCCAAATCAGAAAGGCTGGTACACCTTTATAAGTCATCCAAACCCTAAGCCGTTCCCGCTTTTCCTCTCTCTCTCTCGACTCTGTGGGTATAGAGCTGGACTCAAGCTCTGTTGGTGTCAAGCTTGACAGATCTGACTCAAGCTCCACCAGATCTGGGCCAAACTCGATGGGCTGAGCTCGACATTTGGTGGTCAACGGGTCGTGGATTTGTTGGGGGTGGCAGTTGGCAACGACGAGGCGGGTGTCGGGGTGCGGAGGAAGAGAGGGCCCAAGGATAAGTGGTTTTCATTGGCAGCGGATTTGAAATGATAGGACGGGCAAAGTTGAAAAGAGCTAAATTTGTTCGATGCAAGCTGTATGCTTTGAAAACTCAACATGCAAATCGATACGAGGATGACTGGTGAGAATGCTTTTCGAAATTTACATAAAGAGAACTTCAAATAAATGCTTTTTGAAATTTAAATTAGGACTTCAAAAATCCTATCCTGCCTACATATATTCCCAAAAGTTCAGGATTAGCATTTCATTGATAACTGACGCAAATAAAAAATTAGACAACTTCCCATAATCAGTTTCTTCACGAGGATAGATGATTATTTTAAAATATGAAGGTTCCTAGATCATGTAATAGTAATAGATTTGCTGATGGATTTGCAAAAAGCTGCTTGGATGGCTACCATAACGACATTACTCACGAATATTGATTGGCTTGTTTAATGTAGATAAACTAAAAACTCAAAATATGATATTGATAATGAAAATATATAGGACCTGCCCCGCTGAGGAACAAGGTATTGCCGGAGCCAGGAGGTTTCGCCGTCGGCGGGAAGACGAAGCTCTCAACCTGAACCTCACTCACTGGTGGCACCGTCAATGGAGACATTCTCGAACTCATCTTTTCTCTAGATTGTCTCTTTATGCAGGCAGGGAAGTTGCTAGCGTAAGGGCTTCAATTTACAGTGGCCACGAGGAGAAGTAGAAAGTGTTGGATCTTCAATTTATCTGGTTAATCAGTGATTATCTTTTACACTTTGTAATTAATTTGTGGTCAACTAGGTATGTGCATAGGGGTGTGAGTATGGTTTGGGTTAGGCCGGTCCAACACCTAACCTAAGGCCCAATCCGCATAGCATTGGTCCCCAAATTTTAGGACTGGCAACCGACCTTGTTGATCCAGTTCCAAGGTCAACAAGAGAGCAACCGATTATTTTTTTGTCTTATTTTTTTTAATTCTTTGAAAAGACAAACATATTCTTTCATATTACATATCCATTAATAATGCGATCTTGATAACCAAACTATGAATATCAATACATATCAAACATAAATCTAAAATAAGATAACAATAGAAATCTTCATTTGTGATTGTTGAGCTGCATTTGTGAGGCGGGCCAAGAGTGGCAAGCGATTTCACTAGCTGAGCTTTGCTCGCGAGGCGAACGGGGTGAGCAAAGAGAAGCGAGTGGCGAGTGAGGACGAGGCGAGCGAATGGAGCGAGGTGAGTAAAGAGGCCTTCTATTTTATTTTATTTTTTTTGGTCGAATGAGATTGGATTTCTACTTTTTAATTTACATGGTTGAACCGCATCATAAAGAGTAGAGATGAGGTGCAAGGGTTTAGAGTAGATTTAGAATATATTATATAATATATATGATATTATATATTATAGTATATAATATATATAGGGTTGATTTGGGTTGGACTAACCCTAAAGTCCCAAGGCAGAGGACTAACCTGCGCAATGCACGGTTCAAGAATCCCAAGATCAATGACCAGCCTAATCTCCCTAGGAACTGAACTAGGACCGACCAGATTGAGCTAGTACTAATGCTCACCCCTACCTGTGCATGGCATTACATGGCTGAGTCCCTAGACAATAATTAATTACACAAATCTAAAGATCTTCTAGCGAATGTGCAGGAAATAAGAATGAAAACTATGGCCTGCACACCGGTCGAAATATTCATGAGAAGAACGCGCGAAAATAGGAATGATGATAGGTCAAGACGGGGGTGCGGATCAGTCTCTCGCCCCCTCATTATTTGGAGATACCTTATTGCAGTTGCATGTCCCCTGCAAAGGCATATTTATGTACCTCATTCCCAATCCTGACCGTATTCGAATTTATCTGTATCGTTGCCAGAAAGAAATAGAAACACTCATCTCAACTAATTTAAATTTATGTGAAGATCGTGTGAAAATAGGAATGATAATAGGTCAAGATGGTTGTGGGGTTCCGTCTCTCACCTCACCCCATTATTATGAGAGACCATCCTTGTTTAACGTCCCATACGGTGTATATATGTATGTATTTATATATGTATGTGTGTGTGTACCTCATTCCTAACCTTAACTGGTATTTAAATATTCCTGCCTCACTTAAAAAGAAGAAAAGAAGAAGTAGAACTACTCATCTTAGCAATGAAGAAGAAAGAACAAAAGAATAGATTGCAAAAATTTAATTTGGGAATTAATCATGATAGGCTAATGAGAAAAAAAGAGGAATGAATTATCGAAAGTACTCATTGTCAATACTGGTGTCGATGGAGAAAATAAAAACAACTCTGTCTTACCGGAATGATAACTCATATAAAAAAATTAGCTTAAGACTAGGAATTTCCAAATTTTAAGAGCATGATCGTGGGTGGAGGTAGGTTTAGACCGACTATATCCATATTCATCGCGCGCCACATGCGGGGTGGAAAATCCATCCTATCCTCACATCAAAACCCATTAGGTGCGGATTTTATACATCCTATTTAGAGTAGTGTGATGTGGGCATCGAGCAAGATGGATGATTGCCATGCCCGAGTAATGAGTCATAGTCCAAGGGAGAGTCCCTATCAATTCGATTTATTATAGCCTACCAACAACTTGCACATCTTAGTTATTATTAAAAGCTATCCAGAATCATTTTGTTGAAATTGTGTTTTCAAGAACTTGCAGATTTCGGGAAAGAAGCCACGAATGACGAAGCGAATTGTTATCAAATAACACGTGGGTATTCAACGGAGTACAACACCAGAGATTCAATGTGAACCTTTGAGGGGACATAATGTGCAAAGGACTTTACATAAAAGGAAAGGGTCGATTATTCTGATACAGATGCATGAATAGCGAGAATAAGATCCATAAGCGTGTTGGTTACTTTGGCATCTGTTTGTGATTTTTACGAATGGATGTTGAAAAAACTCGTTTCATATAAAATTCCTGTAAAACTTAGGAAAATTATATAATAAAAGACGCTAATGATGAAGATATCTCGACAATAAGGATCAATGAATTTGTGTCACCCTAAATAGGCGCGGACTTCAACCTTTTCTTACCAACAATCCATGAGTAAAGACGTGGAGAATAGGCTGCCTAGAGGCAAATGAAACACTATACAAACCCTATGAAACGGCTAGATACAGACCTTCAGTCTGAGCACGTAGCTTTGACTTTAAAGAAGGTGCATGCTGTCGGTGAAATTAAAACGAGTGACGTCTAATTCCGGAGCTAAAAATCTCCCATTGCTCTCCAACCAGCTATAGGAGATTTTATGTTTCGTGATAATTATGCCAAAAATAGAATTTGAGATATCAAGTCTATGACGAGTGGAGACGAGGATGAAGATTATCCTTTGTAGGTTCTAACAAAAGTCGAGATCGAGAGTATTCATCATTTCATCTCTTTAGCTAGAACAGTATTCATCTTTTTTTTTTTTAAATCACCAGAAATGGTGGGGTAACAGCCGCCGGCTCGTTGACCATTTATTGGAAAACAGTGTCACATAATAACAACACACAAACGCTGGGGTCGATCAAACCTCATTAACGACACAAAGAGCAACTGCTCTTAAATTATTTAGTTATTGGACCATCAACCACTCTCACCTTTCACTCCCCCCTAACTTGAAAAATGCTCTGATTTGCCATTTGTTCCATCTTTGTCATTGCGCTGAATGCTCTCCTTCATCAACTGGGCAAGCCTGCAAGCCAAACTATGCCTTGCTGCAGGAGAAACGCCGTTCTTCCCTATGATCGTCTCCAGAACGGTCCCCGCAAGTTCATTGTTGTCTATCACCGCATTTCCGATTTCCGGTATACGATTATGGTCAGAGAAACTTATCTGCAAGTTCATAAGAAGCGAATTGCTAATTGATTACAGTACATTTAATCGAGACAACGACAAATTTACATATGAATTTTGATTTATGTGTCTGTACTGATCTTGAACTAAAACTTTTTGATCTCACACCTCAATCCAATGACATAATTTTGGTTTCACATCTAATATAATGACAGAGGTTGCAAGTTAACTTTAAAGCAATTTTTATGAATGAAATACCAATGTACTTAATAGAGGAGAAGTCTGTAAAGTTTGTCTACTTTCTTAATCAAGATTCTTTCCATGTTTAGAGAGTTCCCGTAATGATATTGAAAAAACCCCTTACTTAATGGGGAAAATAAAAGATTTTTAGTTACCAAAATAGGATTGCGAGTAGCTATTGCCTCACCAACTACGGCACTTGTACAAAACGATTACCGCCGCTTTTTGGGGCACCCAACCGTAGGTTTATTTGTTTGCCATATCCTAGGTGTTTATGAAATTATTATAGCGGATCGGTCTAATAATTAGGGGGTGGGACAGTGCGGGGTGCGTAGTTGTCTGGGGGCAATTGCCCCCTTTTCCAAAGGAAAATGTTAAAAGAGTGGCCCCTAGGCATTTGTTAAGCCTCATTAGTTTGTGCTTTGGAAACTTTAAACCATTTGAAATAGAAGAGACTTTATCAAATTGTGCAATTTCTCAATTTTCGAAGTGTCATGAAAATTGTTATTTCCACTTACAATTAATTTATTATATTAGTGTCTTAGGGATACTAGTTAATCACACCCAATTAGAAAAATCCTTGTTGCTTTCCGTACGCCCACATCGAACACCTTTCCATATTTTCGAAGTCTAAAAAAATCAACATGTACTAGGATTTAATTTCAAGTTGCATCTGAATTTAAATTAAAAGGTTTTTTTTTTGGGACTAAATTACAAGCGAATTATGTATGCAATCTCCTACATCACATCCATCGAAGTTAACATATGATTAAAAAATACTTACCACGTAGGATCCATTAGTTAAATGAGTGAAGAAGATGGAGGAGCCAGGAGGGAAGGTTTGGTCCTTGAAGACCTCGATGAGCTCATCAATGGCTTCCGCTTCTTCTTGCTTGTAACCTCCATTGCAATTCCAGAAAGCAATGCAGTTCTCGGTTACTTTATTCGTGTATTGCGGACCCGTCAGTAGCGTGATAAACGACACCTGCGTGAGCTTCTCGAATGGCCCTTGTTCGAAAATAAGATGACGCTCACATTAAATTTGACTAAGCATAAGATTTAGTAAAAAAAAAAAAAAAAAAAAAAAAAAAAAAAAAAAAAACGTAATAATCAAAATGGTAGCCCTCTCTAGTTTAGCAACCTCACTTAATACTCGAAACATCTACTGAATTTCGTGAGTGTTATTGCTCTGTTTGATAACAACAGTGCTACACTTGACATTTCGATAACCCTATTTCATGTTTACCTTAGTTTGATCAATAAACTTCATGACCCGCGTGTGTTATGGAGTTTCTAATCATTCTTTTGGCTTGATCAGCCGCACGATAGGGGCAGAGGAGAGCTAAGGAACCAAAGTAGAAAACACAGCATCTATTCTCTCATCACACGGCTGTTCATGGTCAAGCTCCAAGACTTTTGTCATTTCATAAATGGCATTGCTTTATGTGTCTATCTTACCCAACATTGATTAAACGATTATGAGTCTATCTTGATTAGAAGGATAAGAGTGATTAAGAGGGTCGTCAATTGGATAACCAACCAGTGATAACATCTCTGAAGAATTCAATCGAGTCCCTCAGTTCATCAGCAGTCTTGCCCTTCCACTTAGTGGCCAGAATAGGCACAGCTGTTGCTTCCAAGTAAACTCCAATGGCCGTGTATTTCACGTACTTCCCATCAACTTCCAAGCCCCTCACTCCTGCCATGTCCAGCGATACATCCATCTTATAACATAATTGTCCATAAATATATGAAATGTTAGGTGTCATCACAATAGCAATAAGATGTGCTGCTGAAGTTTTCAAAGTTTTGAAACTTTTTCCTTATTTTCCGGCAGATACAATTAGTTATTTATGGCTTAAATTTGAGGTGGCTAGGGGGAAAATGTTTGAGATAGTAAGGAGAGTATCATTAACCGACTGATTAAAGTGTGTTTGTTTCTCATGGTATTGAAACACATAAAGGAAGGGGAGATTGATTGGATGCGCAATGTTATTTGATTAGTCCATCTCGTCGTATTACTACTATAATCTATGGAAATCATAAACGATAATCTTCTTCAACAAAAATGGGTCCCAAGAACCCATGATAAAAAATCGTATCCAAACTCCATGTGTATCGAATGTACAAAGCGGTTACATCTTGTAGATCTCATGTGGATCACTTAAACTGTTTGCATTATTAATTATAAAAAGAGAGAGAGAGAGAGAGAGAGAGAGAGAGGGAGAGAAAGAATTAGCAGTAATTATCCGAAAAGGTTTTAAAAGAAAAAATCTTGTAGTAGATTTATACGAGCGAATCTAATTCCCACCAATAGGGATGAGTCAATATTGACTCTTTTGACCCAAAAAGAAGGAAAGAACTTAAAAAATCATCACTTTTCATTCTCATATTAACTCGTGTCCTGAGTTTTGATAATTCACAATGTTCATCTCCAAACAAAATCCCCAAATCGAAAAGACCGGTATACCTCTTAAAGTCATCCAAACCCCAAACCCTTCCCGCCTTTTCCCTCTCTCTCTCTCTCTCTCTCTGGTCGGCTCCCACCATCAAAGACACTGAGCCAACCACCAAGCCCTCCTCTGTGTGTGTGTGTGTGTGTGTGAGGCTTGACTCGGGTTCTGCTGGTGTCTAAGCATGATGAATCTGGGTCAAGCTCGACGATTCTGAGTCAAGCTTGACCAGATTTAGGCCAAGCTCGATGGGTCTGATTTGAGCTCGACACTGGCGTAGCTCGACTAGATCTGGGTCAAGCCCAACATCGGGTGGTCAATGGGTTGTGGCTGAGTTGGGGGTGGCAGTTGCCGACGACAAGCGGGGGCGTCTGGGTGCTGAGGAGGAGAGGAGCTAAGGGAAAGTGGTTTTCACTGTCAGTGGATTTGAAATGATAGGAGGGAAAAAGTTGAAAAGAAAATGACAAATATTTTAGAGAGATACTAGCATGACGATACCGTCTCTTTTTTGCTAGCATGGGGCGGGCTCCATTTACGTTCTTTCTTTCTTTTTTAAGTACCAAGAACAGAAAATGAGGGACAGAAACGGCTCCGTCACTTCAATGTGTGTTTGAAAATTCAAGATACAATTTGAAATGAGAATGACACGCAAGAATGCCTTTCAAAATTTAAATAAATAGAACTTCGATTAACTGTCGTGCCTATATATATTCCCACAAATTCAGAGTTGTCATTTCATTAACAACTAACGCAAAGAAAAAAATTCGACAACTACCCTTAATCAGTTATAAAAAGATGAAAGTTCCTAGATCATGTAATAAGTTTGCTGATGTATTTTCAAACAGCTGCTTGGAACTATGTACATACTGCTACATATTGTTTAGTTATGCAATTCTTATTATTTCACAAAAAAAGAAAAAATGCGTACAAACTTTATGGTTATCGTTATGACCTCACTCCCGAATATTGATTGGCTTTTTTTACTGAAAACTCAAAAAATATAACATTGATACTGAAAATATATAGGACCTGCCCCGCTGAGGAACAAGGTATTGCCGGAGCCAGGAGGTTTCGCCGTCGGAAGACAAAGCTCTCGACCTGAACCTCACTCACTGTTGGTACCATCAATGGAGACATTCTCAAACTGATTTTTCTCCTCCTTTTTCCAAGTTGTCTCTTTATGCAGGTTGCTAGCATTGGGGCTTCAATTTATAGTGGCCACGAGGAGAAGTTGAAGGCGTTAAATCTGTGCAGGATATTCAATTTTTCCGGTTAATCTGTGATTATTTTATACGCTTTGTAATTAATTCGTGGCTAGCTAGGCATGTGCATGGCGTTCCATGGCTGAGTCCCTAGACGAGAATTAATTACACATATCTGAAGTTCTTCTGGCGAATATGCAGGAAATAAGGACGAAAACCGTGATCCGCACACAGGTCGAAATATTCACGTGAAGAGCGCACGAGAATAAGAATGACGGTAGGTCAAGATGGGTGTGCGGATTACTCTCTCATCCGATTATTAATGGCGATGCCTGCATGTTCCATGCAAAGGTATATTTATGTACCCCATTCCCAATGCTGATCGTTATTCGAATTTAAATTTATGTGAAGATCATGCGAAAATAGGAACGACAATAGGTCAACATGGGTGTGGGGTTCCATCTCTCACCTCACCCCATTCCTAACCTTTACTAGTATTTAAGAAAATAGAAATACTCATCTAAGAAATGAAGAAGAAAGAATATAAGAATAGATTGCAAAAAATTAATTTGGGAATTTTTCGTGATTGGCTAATGAGAAAAAAGGAATGAATTATTGAAAGTACGCATTGTCAATATTGTTGGAGATGGAGAAAATAAAAACGACTCCATATTACTAAAGCAATACAACTTATGCAAATAAATTAGCTTAGACCTAGGGATTTCCAAATATTAAGATGATGATTGAGGGTGGAGGAAGGCTTGGACCGACTATATCGAAATTCATCCTGCCCCACCAACGGTGAGGAAAATCCATCGTAACCCCACATCAAAACCCATTAGTTATGGATTTCATCAGTCCTATTTAGAGATGTGGGATGTGGGTATTGAGAGAGACGGATGAAATTGTCGTTCCCGAGCAATGAGTCACAATCCAATGGAGAGTCCATATCAATTCGATTGTCTTAGCCCTACCAACACCTTGCACATCTTACTTATTATTTAAATCTATCCAGAATCGTCTGTTGAAAGTGCGTTTTCAAGAAACTGCAGATTTTCCGAAAAGAAGCCACGAACGACGAAGCGAATCGTTATCGAATAACACACGGAAGCTCGGGGGATTTGTTTGTTGGATCCAAAATTCTACTGTATACACGTGGGTAATCAACAGAGAGTACAGCACCAGAGGTTCAATGTGAACCTTTGAGGGGACATTGCCCGCCAAGGAGTTTACGTAGAAGGAAAGGGTCGATTATTCTGATACGGATGCACAAATAGCGAGAATAAGATCCATCAGCGTGGAGGTTACTTTGGCATCTTTTCGTGATTTTTATAAATGGACGTTGAAACAACTCGTTTCATATGAATTCATGCAAAAATGAGACAAATTATATAATAAAAGATGTTAATGATGGAGATATCTCGACAATAAGGATCAATGAATTTGTCTTATCGTAAATAGATCCGAACTTTAACCTTTTCTTACCAACAATTCAAGTATAAGGATGTGGAGAATTGGCTACCTGAAGGCAAATAAAACACTTTATAAACTCTATGAATTGGTTAGACATAGACCTTTAGTCTGAGCATGTGGCTCTGACTTTAGAGCGAGTGCACATAGTCGGTAGAAATCAAACGAGTGACATATAATTCTGGAGCTGAAAATCTCCAATCGCTCTCCAACCAACTGCATCAGATCATACATTTCGTGATAATTATGCCAAAGGTAGAATTCAAGATAACAAGTCTATAACAAGTGGAGACAAGGATGAAGAATTGTACTTCGTATGTTCTAACAATATCAAGTCGAGGTCGACAGTGTTCATCATATCACTTCTTTTGCTAGAACAGAATTCATCGTTTCATAAAATCACCAGAAACGGTGGTATAACAGTGGCCGGCTCGTTCACCATTTATTGGGAAACAGTTTCACACGTAGCAACAACAAACAAACGTCTTGGTCGATCAAACAACATTAGCAGCACGAGAGCAGCTAGTCTTGAAATTATCCAGTTATTGGGAGATCAACCACTGTTAATATTCACTACCCCTAACTTCAAATGTGCTCTAACTTGCCATCGGTTCCCTCCTTGTCATTGCCCTGAATGCTCTCCTTCATCAAGTGAGCAAGCCTGCAAGCCAAACTGTGCCTTGCTGCAGGAGAAACGCCATTCTTCCCTATGATTGTCTCCAGAACGGTCCCTGCCAGTTTATCGCTGTCTATCATTGCATTCCCGGTTTCTGGTATACGATCATGGTCGGAGAAACTTATCTGTAAGTCCACAAGAAGCAAATTATTGATCGATTATTGTACATTTGGTCAAGATAATGACAAATTTACATGTTTATTTTGGTTCTGTATCTTTACTGTTCTTGAACTAAAAACTTTTGATCTCACATCTCCATCGAAGATGACATTTTTTTGGTTCGACACCTCAATTTAATGACATCGAGGTTGTAAATTAACTTTAAAGCCAATTTTGATGGGTGAAATGCAAGTGCTCTTAATGGAGGACAAGTTTGTGAAGTTTGTCTACCGTCTTAATTAAGATTCTTTCCATGTTTAGAGAGTTCCTGCTATGATATTGAGAGTACCTTTTTACTTAATGGGGAAATTTTCAAAGGGAAAATGTTAAGGGAGTGCCCCTAGCCACTTCTTAAGCCTCACTAATATGTGCTTTAGGAATTTAAAAGTTACTATTTCTATAAAAGTGACTTTATTAAAGTGTGCATTTGTCAATTTTCAAACTGTTATGAAATTGTCGACCGAAAAAGAGTTTTATGAAAATGACATTTCCACTTTTATTTTAATTATACTAGTGTTCTGATTTGACAAAATAAAATAAAATATTATACTAGTACCCTAAGTGCTCTTGCTAACCACGCTCAGTTTTACAAACCCTCATTATATTTGCGCATATACATCAAACACCCTCCCCTAGTTTCCAAAAACATAAAAAAAGAAAAACGAAAAAAAGAAGTCATCCTAACGTTTGAGAATTCCATTTCAAGTTGCATGGAGTTTAAATATTATTTACGCATTTCTCATTTCTTTTCCAAATTTACAACTTCCTCTATTCCATACTCACCCACCATAAAATCCATTTGGACCAAAACCCTAACCCAATCCAAACTCAGCCCTTCCTCCCTAGCACGAGCATCGCCAGCCGCCGGGGGGTTGTGCACAGAGAACGGTGGGCTCGAGCCGAGCCATTGCCTTGTCGTGGCCATCCAACCCAAAATTCGACTGCTGTTGAAGTTACGGAGTGATCTAAGAGGGGCGACTTTCGAAGGCAAATTGTCGTAAGTCGAACTTGAGGTATAATAATGATCCAATTCGAGGGATAGTAGGGGATCTAGTGCATCTTTAACACTAAGTTAACCAAACCGTCTGCCCCAAGTCATGATGTCTTGCATGCGAAATACAGAACATATCGATTACTGGAGGAAAAAGAACACATGTGCCATAACAGCAGCAGTAGAACAAGACGAACTTAGGATGTAATGCTAGGACGGGAACTTGTGACATGCAGTCTGAAATCATGATATACAAATCGTTTTTCATAAAAATCTAGACTAACAAAAATTTTCTTTTGACGACTAGATTACAAGTGAATTATGTGTGCAAACTCATAAATCACAACCATAGAAGTTAATATATGACCAGTAAATACTTACCACGTAGGATCCATTAGTTAAATGAGTGAAGAAGATGGAGGAGC
The DNA here is from genome assembly GCA_017140615.1 of Eucalyptus cladocalyx. Classification (NCBI taxonomy): domain Eukaryota; kingdom Viridiplantae; phylum Streptophyta; class Magnoliopsida; order Myrtales; family Myrtaceae; genus Eucalyptus; species Eucalyptus cladocalyx. The sequence continues at coordinate 14,055,861 of CM029525.1, forward strand.
CAGGAAGGAAGGTTTGGTCCTTGAAGACCTCGATGAATTTGTCTATGGTTTCGGCTTCTTCTTTCTTGTAACCTCCATTGGATTTCCAGAAAGCAATGCAATTCTCGGTTACTTTGTTCGTGTATTGTTGTCCCGTCAATTGAGTGATGAACGACACCTGCGTGAGCTTCTCAAATGGACCTAGGTTGAATATAAACTGGCGTTCATGTTCAAATTGTCTAAGCATAAGCATGGCATATTCCCTAAAAAGTAATAATCAAAATGATAGCATTCTCTAGTTTAACAACCTTACTTAATATTCCATACATTGATCGATATTCGCGAGTGTGAGTGCTTCTGCCAGGTTATGATTATTACTGCGTTTGACAATCTTGATAACCAAAGAGCAGAAGTCCAAAAAGCAAGCGTATGGTAAAATCAAAATGGTGCACACTATCTAAACTCACTAAATGTGGACAAAGATAATTATCAATTTTAAGGCGCTCTTCTACATCGGTCTAGTGCGTTCGGGATTTTTGCTCTTGGATACCTCCCAATAACATTTGAACCCAAGACCGTAAACAAATAAGTGAATTCCATTTACATCTAGGCCAACACGCCTTAGTAGAAAGGTAATTGTCCTCTACAATAAGCTAATTCTCCTTAAAGCTATTGGCTTTACCTGACTATTTTTGTCTATTGATAATACTCACAGACAGTGTGTTTGTATGTGTCTATATATATGTACAATCAAATCAGATATAAGGATAATGGAAAGTCAACAAGAGTTTTCTGCTTCCTACTATCCGATCGTTGATGATGCTGATAACGTATCCGAAGTTCCTTCCCCCCCCCCCCCCCACAAGATAATGCTGATAATGTACATATTTTTGCAGACATTTTGTCATGGAACCAGCTGGGCATCGAGCAAGTTCCAAATCCAAGAGTTTCGTCATATCCTAAATGACATTGCCTTATATTTTTATAGCCAACATTGATTACACGGTTTCATGAGTATATTTTACTTAGAAGGATAAGATTGATTGAATATAATTTAAGGGGGCGTCATCAAATGAAAAACCAACCGGTGACAACGTCTCTGAAGAAGTCAATCGAATCCCTCAGCTCATCAGCAGTCTTGCCCTTCCACTTAGCGGCCAGAATAGGCACAGCTTTTGCTTCCAAGTAGACTCCAATTGCCGTGTATTTCACGTACTTGCCATCAACTTCCAAGCCCCTCACTCCTGCCATGTCCATGGATTCATTTTTTCATGCCACGATTTCACTTAAATATACGAAATGTCGGGCGTCTCCAGGAAAAAAAGCTGCTATGAATGTAAAGTGGAGTAGTCATCGACAGCTAAGATATTCAGAGATTTGTTTTTCCCCATTAATTTACACCGGATACTATTAATTATTCATGGCCAAAATTGGAGCAAGCTAGGGCGAAAACTTTTAGTTAATAAAGATAGATAAACTTTTAAATGGGATGTGTAATAGGGATTGTCTCTATGAGGAAGATTTTTAGCACCTATAGAAATCATAAGTAAAACTGTTCTTAAAAAAAAAAGTTCCAGGAAGGAATCATGCATCGTAAATGATCTTGTCCAAACTCCAAGTGCACCAACTTTTCAAAGTTGTTACATCTTATAGATCTCATCTGGACCTTATGAACTGATCGAACTATAATTATTAAAAAAAGAAGAAGAAAGAATTAGCAGTTGTTCGGAGAAGGCTTTAAAAGCAAATGTCTTATGTTGATTTTTACATATGAACTCATTCCCACAAATAGGCGTAAACTTCCAAAATTAACTCTCTTCTGACCCAAAAGTCTAAACCATTTTACACCATTTTACCACATATGAACTATCATCCCCTTTTTCATTCACGTATCACTTAGCATCTCCAAACAAAATCCCCAAATGGAATACACCATTTTACCCATATCCAAACTCTAAACCATTCCCGCCTTCCCTCCCTCTTCCCTCCTCTCTCCCCATGCTTTGCGCGTCTCTCTCTTCTCAGCCATGGTCAGGCTTGACCCTCAGCCAAGCTTCACGGGCGTCGAGCTCGACCTGAGCTCTATTAGCATCAAGCTCGATGAACCTAGGTTAAGCTCGATGAGAATGAGTGGAGCTTGATGCCGGCAAAGCTCAACCATATCTGGATCAAGCTCGACACTGAAGTGGTTAACGGGTCGTGACTTAGCTGGAGATGGCGGTTGGCTATGACGAGATAAGCACCAGTGGTGTTAAGGAGGAGAAGGGCACAGTAGTGGGTGGGAGGGTGGATTATGGTTAAGGGCAAGTATTTTTCATTGTAGGTGGTTTTGAAATGGTTGAAGGGTTCAAGTTGGAATTAAAATGACAAATCCGTAGATAAGACCAAATTTTTTACATACAACTTGGGATGCTAATTATAAGTCTTCAAAACTCAAGTTGCAAAATTGACATGGGGATGGAATATGCGAATGTTTTGTGAAAATTCAATAAAGAGAGCTTCAAATAATTGTTATGCATATACATGAGGGCACAAACTTAGGATTTTTATTTCATTGATAACGGACACAAAGAAAAAATTCGACGAGTACCCCTACTCACTTACCTCCAGAAATAAGAATTAGATTTAAAAGAGTACGGTAATGAAAGTTCCTCGACTATGTAATAAATTTGCTGATGTTTTGTGAAATATCTACTTGGACCAATGCATATCCTGCTACAGACTATATATAGTTATGCGATTCTCATTTGTTGACAAAAAGACCGCACAAAAACTTTTCCAGGACAGCATCAATCATAAATATTGACTATCTTGTTTAGTAAAAAAGAAAATTTCAGAAAATATAATTTTAATGCAGATAATGTATAGGACCTGCCCCGCTGAGGAACAAGGTGTTGCCGGAGCCCGGAGGTTTCGCTGTCGGCGGGAAGACAAAGCTCTCGACCTGAATCTCACCCACTGGTGGCACCACCGATGGAGACATTTTTCGGACTGATTTTTCTCTCCTTCTTTTTCCAAATTATGTCCCTTTCAGGCAGGAAAGTTGCTGGAGATATGGACTTCAATTTATAGTGGCCACGAGGAGAAAGTGAAGAGTTGGATCCGCGCAAAAGTTTCAACTTTGCGGAGCAAGTTATGATCGATTCTAGCTACCGGTCTCTCCATACTTTTCTAAACGTCCATTCTTCTCTGAGCAACCAACTTATGTTAAAGGATTGTAATTCGACGCCGATAAGGCGAGGGCATGGCGTAAAAATTGGTAATTAGAATGGAGATAAATGGACTGGAAGACGAGAAATGGCGGCAGGGGTTGACTGGTCTGAGGGATTTCGTCCCTCACCGCCCGCTAATTATTGAGATGCCCTGTTCCCACACCACGTGGGATTAGACAGAAAAGTACAACAATTGAGACATTCAATGACTAAGGGAGTATTTGGTTCAGCTTTCCCAATGGGCGCTTAGCCCCGAAAAACTCTTTGAGAAAATATTTTGTGTTTGATTTACGCTTTTGAGTTTGCATTTGCCAAATGCTAGCATTCCGAATGCTAGTTTAGGGTGTAATGAATTTTTTTTCTTTTCAATATTGCCCTTACTGATAATTGTATTTTTCCATTTTACCCTCCAAAACACTGTTCATCTTCTTCTTTGGACTTCCGTGGACTTGTTGCTCGGCCAAGCTTCGCAGTGGTGGGCGGCACTCTTCCTTGGACTTCTGTGGACTTGCTGCTCGGCCAAGCTTCGCGGTGGGCGGCGCACAACCGCGAGTGGCCAGATCTGGCCGCCGGGGGGCCAGATCTAGCTGTCGGAAAGCCTCGCCTGAGGTCGGGCGACCTCGGTGTCGCTTGGGTTGAGCGACCCAGGCGACATCGCCGAGGCCGCGCGCCCGAGGCCTCGCGATCTCGGTGACACCTTGGGTTGCTCGACCTCAGGTGCGACCCAAGCGGCGTCACCCGAGGCCGCGCGACCTCGGAGGCGTTGCTCGGGTTGTCGCCCGAGGCCAAGGTCGCCGCCGAGGTCGCGTGGCCTTAGGTGGCTGGGTTGCGCGACACCTGAGGTCGGCACCTCCCTCCCTCTCGCCGTTGCCGCCGCCGCCGCCGCCCCTCCTCACCACCACCAGCTGCTCCCCCACAATTTTCCCCTCACCACGCGATCTCCTCCTCCCTTTTCTTTTCTTTTTTCCATTTTTCTTTTTACTTTGAAATAGCTTTGCAAAACATGCACAAAAAATTGGTTTCCAAACACACCTCCCTTCCCAAAATGTAAAGCCATTTTCCCAAAATTGAACCAAACGGGGCCTATAACTACCTTTGAGGCAACGTCATTTCGGCGTAGAAAAAATTGATGGGAGTGATCCGTTAATTTTAATTTAATATTTAATATGATCTATAAATTTTAAACTTGTTTAATACAGTTTCTGAATATTTAATTTGTCCCATATGATTTATGAACTTTTAATATATTATATGAATATGCATTATATAAAAATGCTACAAAAGTTTAAGGACCATATAAATGTTTAGGAACCGCAATGCACAATAGGCTAAAGTTTAGGGGCTAAATTGAATAAGTTCGGATTTTACAGATCACATAGTATATTGAGTCAAAATTCATAAATCATTTGTGTTATCATTCCATTTGCATAAAAGGAAGGAGTCAATTATTTTGATACCAATGCCTCAAAATCTGGAAAACATTTTTCCAAAATAATGATGCTTATGAAAATGAATAAGTGAAAAATATTTTCATCATTTATAAAAATAGTTAGGCATAAACTTTTATCAATAATAAAAAAAATTACATTGGCTAATTAAGCGATATAATCAACAAATTTTTGGAAAATATTTTTCAAGTTTTGAATTTTTCACGAAATAAATACACCATAAAAATGTCAGTTCCTTGGGCATCAATTTAAAATTCATATCGATAACAACTTTTTTAGATGTTAAATTCTTGTAAAGCAACCAAGGCGTTTTGTACTTTAAAAAAAAGACTGAAGTTGTAATATCTCACAAAAAAATAAGGGGATGAAATAAAAGGAAGAGAAAAAAAGTGGAAAATAAAATGAAGAAAAGAAAGGAAGTTCTTGAGTTTCCGAGGCTCTATTTATGTCGCGCAAAATAAATAATTTGAAAAATATTTTTTAAAAAATGATCACTTATATTACTTAAAATAATTAATAAAAATATGTCTTCATTATCGACGACAAGTTATATCTAAACATTTTTGTAGACGATAAAAATATTGTTCATTCATTCATTTTTGTAAGTAATATAAGTGATTATTTTAAGAAAATTGATAATTTTTCATAAAATAAATGAAACTTAAGTTTAAACATCTATTTTACCTTTTTGGACCACGCTTCGGCCATTTTCCCTCGATGGCATCCTTGAATGGATGCTCCACATGACGGTGAACGCGTAGAATTTGCTAGGGAGATCGAAAGTGCGATTTCAATAATCTAATCTAAATTTCCAGCAATAATATTGATGTTTGGTTGAGTCGACAAGAGCTGGAGGAGGTGATGATATGTCAGCGAGGAGTGGTGAACATGAAAAAGAGGTGGGGGGCCCAATTTATAAAAAAAGAAAAGAAAAGGCGACTCTATTTTTACCCCATTTTTATTAAAAAGACAATTGTTCTCAATCATTCACTTGTAATTTAAGGGGCTGGTCCCATTTTTTTTTTCTTTTTTTGTTCACTTTTATTATGAATCTAGTTGTCATAATTAAATATTTCACATATTTTATTGATCTTTTGTGGGTATTGAAGGAGATAAGAATCACAGGAGTCTCATAACATTTGCATGATATTTACTTAAGTTCTATAATTTTTTTTTCCCACTCACTTGAGTGTCACAAATTTAAAAAATCAATTATTCAAATGTATCAATGATTTGGCATGCAGAAAAAAATCCGAAATGGCATGCCGGCAAGCTGAAGTCAATAATTAAAAAGTTAAACCATGTCACTTACTCATCTAATTAAAGAGAGAAGGAAAAAAAAAATAGAAGAAGAAATCAAGTTCCAAGAGAATTATTGTCTCTTGACCCATATCGACATGTTTTGCACGATGAACCGAGAGGAATTACAACCAATTGACTTTAAAAAAGAAAGTAAATTAAAATTGCCATCTTTATATCACAAATAGAGCAAAGCGACAACGCTAACAAACCAATGCCTACGACTTGGCGAATGACATCCCTAGTCTTCACCTTCCCAACTTCATTTGAGCCCAAGACGCTTAGCAGTTAGCACGACTGGCTTCTTCCTCGGAAGAGTCAATGCCTGGGCATAGTCGTTGCCATCGAGAAGATGCTAAGCGAGAGGAGCACCTTGTCCACTTGGTACATTGCGAGCTTGGCATCCAGGTACAACATCATCGTTGCCGAGGTTCCGTCGACCCTGATGAAGACGCCGACTCGGTTGTTGTTTGTGGTGATTTTGGGCAGGAACTCCTTGCCGCCTATGCCACCGGCCCGGTCATGAAATTGTTGCTCACTCTAGAAGTCCTAAATTCTTTGGGAGAGAGCTCGATTTGGAGTTTTTCAGAAGCCCTACTTTGTGATTTGGGTTTTAGAGATGAACTGTTGAGGAAGAGAGTTTGAGGAAGGGAGAGGGACATGTTGGACAAAAATTTCCACGTTGGACTTCCATTTATTTTTACAAATTCTACGTCAGAATGGAAAATTAAGTAAAAAATTCAAGCAGGAACCTGAAAAATGACATTCATGTGAATGATTTTACATCAATATGTCACTTAAGTAAGCAAATAAATATTTAATGTTCTCAAGTGAGTGCCATACGAAAGTTATGTTACTAATGTTGTTTTATCTTTATATTGAAGGCACTGTGTTTTCTTTTTTCTTTTTATCTTTTTAATTTTGAAGAAATAAATTTTGTTAAAAAGAAAATTTTCCAAGAAAAATATATATATCGGGTTTTTTTAGTTATAACATCAAATCATTTATATTTTTTCTTTACTATTGATGAGATACTTTTACACATAGTATATAAGATGTTATAGGAGTATCTTTTGTGAATTCTTTCTTTAAAGTCTCACGTTGAAAAAAAAAAAAAACTATAACTATGATTTCAATTGGGAAAATCTTTAAAGAAGGCTTTTCTTATTTTAATGTTTTATCCTTTCATCCCATTAGATGCCGTATATTAAAGACAACCGATAATAAAAGGTTTGATGCTTATATGCACAATAACAATGGATGTTTATCAACAAGTCATTGTGTTAAAAAAATTGTCTATCTTTAAAAAATTGGATTTTATATGATAGCCGCTCCATAGTTTTGCTTAATAATGTAAAAAGGACTTTTGTTTCTTGAAAATTTTCTTTTGAACAAATCTAATTTCCATCAAAGTAAAATCTAACAATATAAAAGAAAACATAGTGCCCACTAGATGCAAAAACAAAACGTGTGAGATTTTTAATTATGAGAGTTAGATCTTATATAAAACTGGAAAAGTCAAGAAAAGAAGGAAAGAAAATAAATTTACGGCACCGTTTAAATTTAAATTAAATGATTTATAGCATTTTCCTCTTTTTGTTGAAAATTAAATGGATTTAGTCATATAAGGAGTGGAAATATCGCTTGCCTAAAAAACTATTGTAGTTTCTCTTATGCTCCACCACGGCTACATTTGGAACCATCATTTGAAATGAGCTTTGAGTATCCAAAGCCCATTTAGCCAAATATTAGGTGTTTGGGAAAATTTTTAAAACTCACCTTGAGGGAATGCTAGCCTTTCAAAGGCTTAAAGCCCAAGGCAGATCTTAGGCTATCTTGGGCTTTCAGCATTTTCAAAAGCCCGATCTATTGTTCATCTTCTTCAACCTTAGATCCTAAAATGTTGACTGGCGTGGTTGCGATGGGTTGGCGACGAGTTGGAGAGAGCTCGGCGTGGTTGCAGCTACCTCGGCAATCATTGCCTACTAGTCACGCGACCTTAGCAAGTTGCAGCCACCCGTCGATCGTCGTGACCCTAGGTAGCACACCCTTCGCAAAGGGCCGCCAAGGTCGATGACTAGGTGGCCATAGCAAGGTTGCAGCCTAGGTTGTGGTGTTGCGGCGAGGTTGTGACGTCGCGGTGAGGTCTGTGACCTCGCAATGACCCAAATCTAGGTCATTGCAACCTCCTTAAAGGGCCGCTTGAGGTTGCATGACTAGGTGGTCCTCATTGGGGGTCACTTAGCCCTAGGCGCCCTTGCCGATGGTTGCTGGGGGTCACCCGACCTTAAGTGATCCTCGCCAGTCGTCTCCGGTGGCCACCTAAGGTCATGCAACTTGAGTTGTCGACCGTGGCACTTGCCCTTCGCCGGCCAACTATTTTTTTCCTTTCTTTTTTCACAAAAGTCATTTGTAAATGTAAATTTCTCTAAACGCTATTTTACTCAAATGTATTTCACAATGCACTTTTGGATTATAATTTACTAAACACAATTTGCATTTTGAAAAACTCCTTTAACTTAGGTTTCGTTTGTTTTACGGAAAATAACTTCAAGAAAAATGTTTTCTGGATTTTTCGGTTTTTGTTCTCCATAAAATGAACTAGTCAAGAAAATTATTTTCCATTATTGGAAAAAAAAAAACCTTTAAAAGTGAGGAAAATATTTTCCACTTGCTTCTTTTTATCAAACACATTTTCATTTTATTTTTATGATTTTTTTCTTTTTTTTTTTTTTTTTTTTTAAATCGAGTTTTGAATTTTTTTTTCATTTTTCTTTTCTTTCTTTCTTTTTCTTGGCCTTAGCTAGTTGTTGGCCATGGTAGCTGCCGGCGACTGGCCGCGAGCTAGCTCAAGCCTTGCCCTAGGTTGGTGAGGCTCGAGCTTGCCAAATTTCGATGAGGTCAAACCTCATTGGCCTATGGCAAGCTTAGGCCTCGCCAAATCCAGCGAGTTGGGTGAGGCTTGGGCCTCACACTAGGCAACTCGATCCAAGCGAGCCCTAGCTCTACCACTAGATCCGGCGAGCTCGTGGCTCACTTGGATCAGCCAAGCCTTGAGCTATCGGCCTAGGTGGAGCTTGAGCTTGTTGGATCTAGTGATCGTATCTTGGTCAACCACCAAGTAATTGACCACTAGCTCCGTCACTAGATTCGGCAAGCTTGTGGCTTGCCAGAGCTCATTGAACCTCGGTGTGGCTAAAGCCTCACCTGGTGTTGGGCGCCGATCCGGCAAGCCCTATCTTTGTCGCTAGATCTAGCAAGCTTGTGGCCTTTCTAGATTGACCGAGCCTAGAGTTTGTCGGCCTAGGCAGAGCTCGAGCTCCTCGGATCTGACGATCGCATCTTGGTTGGCCACCGGGCAATCGGCCATCATTAGGCATGTGGTGGTGGAGGAAGGAAAAAAAAAAAGGAAAAAAAGAAAGAGAAAGAAAAATTAAAAATTCAATATTTTTTAAATAATCGAAAAGTCCTTTTTTAAAAATATGTCACAAGATAAAAATAATTTTTTGGTCAATTAAAAATATTAAAATTCAAGTTTTTTAGTAATTTTCCCAAAAATCAAATTATTATCGATATCGAAAATATTTTTCAAAATTTCAGGTTTCGGTCGAATATAAAAAAATATAGTTATTTTCTTGGAAAATAACTTTCTAAAAATATTTTCCGAAAAGATGATGATGGAAGTCATTTGCATTTTCTCAGTAGTTTTCCTTAAAAGTTTAATCAAACGCATCCTAAAACCGCTTGGGGGCCTCAACGCCCATTTATTTTGCAATTGGGCCTAAAAGGCCAAATCCAATAATTTATTGAGCCTGAGAGCAAGGCCTAAGCGGGCCAGTGTTAGGCAAGGCTCGTGGGCCGGTCCATGGTCAGCCATTCGTGAGATATTTAAATTACCAAAGAGGCCTTCAAGGTACGTCAGAATATCCAAATTGCCACGCCAAGGTGGAGGGCGAGAACAGAAAGCCCTCGCCGCTCGCCGCTCGCCGCGGGCCTGCTACTGCGATTCCTGCCGCGGAGGGTTTTTGCGAAAACTCCGGTCGGTCGAGAGAGAGATGGGGCGAAGGATACTGAACGACGCGTTGAGGACGATGGTGAATGCGGAGAGGAGAGGGAAGGCCATGGTGGAGCTGCGACCCATCTCCAACGTGATCTCTTCCTTTCTCAAGATCATGAAGGACCGAGGTTGAGCTTCCTACTTCCTTCGCCTCCGCCTTTTCCTTTTGCCCTTTTGTTTTTCTTTTCTGGGTTTTTTGTCAATGGAAGATTTTCCTCTTCAGTTGCCTCCCCCGAGCGGTTTCCCTTGTTCGATGACTTCGATGCGTCTTGTCGACGATGCGCTCAAAATTGGGTATTTCGATGGTGTGTCGTCGTCGGTCGTCGTCGAGCGAGAATGAGCGGAGCGTGTTAAGAGTTTGCTCTGCGAGAGAGGTACTTGGTATGTGCCCACTGAAGAGGAGGATGCGTATCGCTTCGTGTGGTCTTGTGCTGATAGGATATGTCGTTCGAGCCGGGCTGGCGATGACCGGAGAGCAGTTCCGTGCTTCATTTTAGAGTGGTTTGGCCTTCCTGTGTTTGTGACTTGGCGGTTTGGACGATGCAGTGGAAGTGACGAGAGAATGGTTTTGCGAAAAATAGGAATTTTGAGTAGAGACGTGTTCCTGAACTGAGCAACTTAAGGCACTAACTTTTGAGTCTAGAAGAAAATTGGCCGTGTCGATAGCCATGCTGCATACGAAAATGTTGATGATCTTGCTTCGACTTTATTCTTTTATTAATATGTTGGATAAATGGGAGAGTGTCAGTTGACTGTAGCATGAGCTCTTGGGATTTAGATTATTCTTTTCATTATGTGATGAATGGGCTCTTTTGGTTGGAATTTGTGGAGAGAAAGGATAGACTACTACGAGGTATGTCAACATTAGCTATGTCTATGATTGTCTAAAAGAACTACCATTGATTGATCAGTGGCTCTTCTAAAGTTTTCTGTTAGGCTGAATGGTGGTAGGGTTGAAGGTGGATGAGTTGGAGGAATTTATGAGTTTATGATTGGGTAAGGAAAGATGAAATGATTTTCATCTGCCAGCCTAATAGCATGGTCATGTTTTATGAGCTAGTTCTATAACTGGCCTGCGTATCAGTTTGATTCAGCTGACTTACTAGTTATGAAAATCTGTTTGGGTCAGATCAATTGAGAAAAACTTTTATGTTGTGAGATTTTTGTGAAGGGCTGGTTGGTATATAAATGTTTTCCCTTTTGGTTTTGTTTCCTCAGGATATGTGAAGAGTTTCCAAGTTCATGATCCCCACAGAGTGGGGAAAATAACTGTTGAACTGCAGGGCCGAATAAAAGATTGCAAAGCTCTCACTTACCGGCAAGATATCAAGGCTAGAGATATTGAGCAGTATAGATTGAAAATGCTTCCAACACGTCAGGTACTTGAAAATTTGACTTCTTGTCTAGTCGACTTCTTGATGCATGTGAGTTTGTTGATGGTAATATCTCGGATGGTAGATGCTATTTCACATGCTATGGTTCAGTCGACACGCTTGTTTTTAGCTGAAAGAAATCTTTGGTAATTGATTGTTTACTCTCTCACAGTGGGGTTATGTTGTTATTACAACTCCTGATGGCGTTCTGGACCATGAAGAAGCCATTACAAGGAATGTGGGAGGCCAAGTTATTGGTTATTTTCATTAACCATAATGTGCTCTCCAAACACAAGATGGATCGTGAAGTGACTAACAAGAGAAGATAATGCTGTTGGGCAGTATGGCAATGATGTATGATCTGTCTCCCTGCACTGATGAACTCGGTTGAAGCTTCAAATTGGTCTTGTTGTATCAGGTTTAGATGTGATGAATGGCAAATGACCAGGGTTTCTCATTGTCTTAAAGACTTCTCCCCCTTCCTTATGATTATTTTGCTGCTTTTCAATTTTTGGTCAGCAGCAGTTGGTTCTGGATTCAGAAAAAGATTAATTTTTATGCAGTCTATTCTGGAAGTGTGCGTGGGTGAAACAATAAGTCATGATTAATTATGTACTTGCTTTATGTGACGCCGTAGCTGAACTATTTACAACTTGTTATTCATGGAATATTGGTAGCAAATGGAGAGATTACTATCATCTTCAAAAGTTCAGTCTAAAAGATAGAATTATATTGATCTGTGTGGGTAGTTAATTTTAATGCTTCTGGAAACAACCCAACTTTGGCAAACTCGAAGGTTCTGGTTAACTTTCTGGTTGAATTTAGAGATGGTATCACCATCGTAACTTAATTATATCCTGTCCTTACAAGTCCAGCACATAGCCGTTCAGTGTCATTTCTCCACATGCTCTTAAATATGAAAGTCATTTGCTCACTTATTCCAAAGCGCAAAATATATGCCGAAAATCTGTTGGGAAGCTGTCTTGTTTATCTATTTTTATCAGACGTCATTATGCTGATATTTTTTCACTTTGCCTTAGGATATCTGCTCTGCATTGGAATGTAGGTGCTCTCTCTGATTTCTGTTCTTGTGCAGATGATAAATTTGAGCTTTGAGTGAGATCTCTTTCTGACCCAGCAATGCCTTTCTTTGTCTGGAGTGAAGAGTTGCTAGAATTGCTTGTCTACTCCAGCTTGGAAATATCTTTGAACATAGGTTGTGGATAGGGTGTTCAGGTTCCACGGTGGATAGGGTATTTGCGTTAATTTTGAGACCTACCTAATTGTGACCGGGTCCATGTTTTCAGAACTTGAAAGCTACCTTATGCTTTCAGGTTCTTGGAATTTGCTTGAAATTTGGGACCTGTTGGTTCCATAGGTTTCAGGCGACCTTGTATGTTTTCAGAATTGTATCTGATGAAAAACAAAATTGTTAGGTAGTTATTGGCGCTTACCTGATAAAAAACAAATTGAGGTATTTTAGTCACGTGACCTTAAGACGATAATGACATCGAGAGTAAAAGAGAAATAAATAAATCAATTGCCATCCATCCTAATAATCTATGAGTTTACATGAAAGCTTGTCTCAATTTATTGGGAGCATGAATTGAAATGTCTCCTTATAGACACAGCCAAGCACGTCACCGAGAGGGTCGATAATGCGGAGTTGGAGATTTGTTTCTTCTAATGAATTGGGGATGGGATCAATTAGAGCTTTCACACATATAAATGTGAGATTTTTTTTTAAGGAAAGATATTTTTTAAGAATATGGTAGTTATTGGATAATTATTACCTCCACTATTAGTGTAAAAATTTTCTCGCACATCCATTGTTGGACACGTCACCCAATGTCGCCCATGCAATAGTGAATGAGTAAAAAATTCTTTGCACCGACAAGTTACCCTAAACCTTTCAACACAGTAAAAAGTACCTGTCCATGGTGCCGGATGGTATGACTTGAATTTTGAAACCTACCCTATACTCAATGGTTTTGAAACTTATAATTTGAAACATATTTTGCAAGCTCTAGTATGCGCCCAGAAACCTACTCAACTATGTTAGTTGCATAGGGTCTACAAACTTCACTGGTTCTCCTACACACCCATAGAATTTAGGGTTGTGATCCTTAGTTCTTTTGAAGAAAAAATAACATAAATGGCTCTTGAACTTTGGCTCAATGTGCAGTGTCGTCATGAACATTTAATTTGTTCAATATAATCCATAAATTTAGTTTAATATGTAATGTCATTCATGAACTTTTAACTTGTTTAATGTGATCCTTTAATTTTTGGTATATGTTCAATTTAGTACATGAACTATATACAATTGTCTGATGTTGTCCTTGAACTTAAATAAATAGAAAGATAATGTTGGATATTTCATGTACTCTAGGGACTAAAATGAACATTTTCCAAAAGTTCATAAAACGTATTGAACAATTTAAAAATTCATGGACAACTTTACATATTAGATTAAAATTCAATAGTCATATTGAACAAAATAAAAGTTCAGGGATTACATTACATATTGGACCAAAGTTCAATAAATATTTGTGTAATTATCCCTATTTTGAACTTGTGATTTGTTTACTCTGTTATGGGGCTAGAGAAACAGCATTGTGCATGGCCTTGAACAGACTATAGTACAGTGTTCTTGTTCTTTTTTCCTTGGATTCTTGAGATTATGTATCTGTAAAAGGCTCTTTTCGAGATGACTTGTGAAGAGGGCTGCTGGCTCCTTTGTAGCTATTGCAATCTTTTACATCCATCACTTCTGGTGGGTGGCTGGGCAATGGACCTCCTTCAATCTAATTGAAGAGGCTCTACTTGCTAATCTTTGTTCCAATAAGAGATGATCTACCTCCCTCATTTTGTGGGGGCGGTGGGTCACTCTGAATTTGCTCTATTTTGCTAGATTTGACGAGCATATTAACTTGCTTTTGTTTGGCTTATGAGCAGGAAAGCGTTCCAAATATGTCAATGCCCTATTCCCAAAGGACTATGCATTTTTGTTCCTTCAACAAAAGTACAAAAATTGATGAATTAATATTACGAGAAATCTCAAACCAAAACATATGTGACAATTTTACTATTAATTAACTTTTTTAACTACCAAAAACTCCTTAACTAGTACATTTACGATAAATTTACCTTTCGTTAGTTTATGTTAAATAAGATTCATATTACAAAAAACTAGGGAAAATTGTCTAAATAGTCCTAAACTTATTGCATTTTTGTCAATTCAGTCTTAAACATTTTTACATTTTGCCAATTGAGTTCATTTAGCTAATTTTAGCCGAAAATTACTAACGGACGGTTGGTGCTAACATTGCACTTTTTTAATAATATATATTTTTTTGGCTTTTTTGGCTTTTTTGGGGAGGCGGTGGGGGAGGGTTTGGATTTGGCCGACAACCCTCGTTGGCTTTAGGGCCACGATACCCTCGTTACACCCGGCCAAGCGAGGGATTGGTAACCCTCACCCGCCCTAGGCAAGGGGCCTATAGTGAGGTCATCGCCCTCACCTAGGGTCGGTGAGGGTTGCTAATCTTTTGCTTGGCCAAATCTAGCATGGCCAAGCGAGGGTGTCATGACCCTTATCGTTTCTGGGCAAGGGCTCGCGCGCCCTTGCCTTTGCTGGTGAGAGTAGGCCAACCCTCTCTTATGGCCAGCGACGGTTGGCTAGCAACCCTTGCTAGCCAGATTTGAAACCCCCCCCCCTCCTCCAAAAGTAAAAAGAAGAAGAAGAACAAACCATAAAAAAAGTGTCATGTTAGCATCGCTTGTCATCAAGTGTCGTAAATTTCCAGCTAAAATTAACAAGAAATGAAAAGATTTATGACTAAATTAGCAAAAATGTAATAAGTTTATGATTTTTAGGACAAATTTCTTTGAAAAGCCATAAACTAGTATATTTGTGATAAATAAAGGATAAAACTTTGAATTGATATCTCCGTCAATCCGTTAGATGTCATATAGCTTAGCAATTTGACTGTAACATTAACAAAAACTAACGGATAGTTAAATAATCATAGATAACTAATTTGGGATTTTTGGTGGTAAAAAAATCAGCTTGAAATAAATTTATCATAAGCATATTGGTTTGGGTTTTTTTAACTCCAAATTTATATAGTGGAAAGTATCTTCATTATTGTTTTCATCTTATAATTCATTTTACTGACTTTTTTGATGTTTGAAATTAATAAATTTTTTTAACAAAAAAAAGAAGTTAAATCATTTTCATGTTCTGTTTTTACCAAAAAAAAAAATCATTTTCATGTTCTGTTTTATTTCTCTGTCATGATTGAATATTGGAACTCGATTTCTAATTCCATTCTATTCCTTCGCACATTGTATTTTCAACTGTGTTTTGTATCACACCGTGCAGGTTTCGTGAATTCTTTCGACTCGCGAAAGCGATCTTTTTCATTTTGTTGGGATTGTTGTGCCATGCCTTGTTATTTAAGTGTCGTGGTATTTATCTTTTTGCCTTCACACTTGGAGCTAGTAAGACCATAAAACTGCACGCATCTGTCCTGAGAAGTTGGCAGCTACTAGCCAATTGCAGTTATCTCAAATATATGGAAAATTTTGACAGATCTATAGAAAATTTGTGTCGGTGACTAGACCCAATCCTTCCATTTTCCTCCTTTGATGTTTTTGGGGTGACAGTGTCAAGCAAAAGATCTTAAACCATAGGAGTGTCCACTGTTCATTACAATAAAAGAAAATAAAAATGTAAAAAGGACTATCCATCACATATGCTAATGCCAAGAGCTGCTGGAGTTTTTTTTTTTTTTTTTTTTTTTGATCGAAACATATAAGTATTATTTATGCATTCATCAAAGTACATCCCGACGCTATTGCATTAGCAGCAACAAGATCCTGCAAAATGTAAGGAGTAAAGATGTTCCAATTATGGGCTAGGTCAAGTCTGCCATGGGCCTTGGCGGCCCAGTCGGCTGCTCCATTGGCCTCCCTGCGACAAAACTGCATACGCATGCTAGGGTATTCCGGAGCATAGCTGCAATTTCATTGAAGAGCATTCTTTCTTCCCACGGTGGCATCTTCTTCCCGTGGACTATATCGATCAAGATCCGACGATCGATTTAATTACTATCTTTCTTGTGTAGATGCCTTGATTCCTCGATGATGCGAGTGAAGGTTAGCGCTTGAACTTCCGATTGAAACGCCGAGGTTGCTGGAAACCGCTTGGTGTAGACATCTCGTTAGGATACCCGATGATTGCGACTAACACATGCCATCGTTCCTTCTTGGCTACCTGGGTAGTAAGAACCGTCGATATTGCATTTAAGGAAGTCTCGTGCTGGAGGTTTCCACAGATGGACGGCGACAGCAGTAGCCGCCCCTGTTCTGGATCTGCTCGCAACTGAGGAGGATCGGAGACTAGACAGTGCAAGGGCGTCATCCACTGCTCGATGGGGATCCGGTGGTCTATGGCAAAAAATCCAGTTGTTGCGCATACACCATACTTGCCACAAGATCTGCGCTATTGTTGCCAAACCAGGTATGAGCCTTTGATTTGTTGCTCGTTCTGTGATCCATACATCAATCCTTTGTATTGTAGTAGATGAGACTGAAATGTTAACCTTAGGATGCTTCCATACATCGATTGTCCGGGGACGAGAAAAAGAACAGTGTGTTCAATCGTTTCAGAGTCCCGAGATTACATAGACTGCATATGGGAGTGGGAGAAATGTGTCGATGAAACAAATTTGCCTTAGTTGCAAGGGCATTATGACAAAGTGACCACATAAAAGTGCGAATTTTGGGCTTTGTATTCATAGACCAGATCTTACGCCACAATATTTTTGGGTTCTGATGTGATGAAGATGCTTGAGGAACCGTTGATGTGTGAGTCATGCTAACCACTGATCTATAATTACTTTTAACCGTGTGATTTCCATCCTTGGTAGGCATCCAGACTAACTTATCTTTAGCATAGACAGGTCGAATAGGAATTTTAACAATCTCGGTGCTTACCGGAGTATCAAATAGCTGTTGAATCAGAGGAAAATTCCATGTTTGGGTGAGGGGATCAATAAGATCGGACACCCGCTCTGGCTCCTCCCTGGTAGCCGGTCCACCTATTGTGCCGATAGGTAGCCACTTATCTTCCCGAATCCTTATATTCGTGCCATCCCCAACCGACCAACATAGATGAGGTAGGATGGCCTCTCGATCGAGAAGAAGACTCTGCCATCCCCATGAAGGTCGTGTACCTCTAGTTGCCTTTTGGAAATTCACCGAACGAAAATACAACCCCTTAAAAAGTTGACCCCACAATGAGCGAGGTTGGTTGATTAATCGCCAAGCCTGCTTCCCAAGCATCGCTTTGTTAAAAGCCATCAAATCTCAAAATCCGAGCCCTCCACCATCCTTATCATTTTTTAGCAAATCCCATTTCTTCCAATGCACACCAACCCTGTTTGGGTCATTTTTCCACCAAAATCCGGAAATTTTCTGTTCGTTAAGTTTACACAAGGATGTTGGCAGCTTGAAAATAGACATCGCATATTGAGGAATTGCTTGTACAACCGATTTAATTAGGATCTCCTTTCCGCCCTTTGACAGAATCTTTCTTTCCAGCCCTCAAGTTTTGAATGTAGTCTCCCCAATATCCAACCAAACATCTCCCTTTTAGATTTACCCCACTCGGACGGAATACCTAAATATTTACCATACCGATATAATACCGGCATTCTGAAAATACCCGCCAAGTTTTCCTGTAAGGTGATCGGACAGTTTTGCTGAAAAATAGGCTTGATTTGTTCCGATTTATAACTTGGCCCGTTGCCATACAATATTGGTTAAGAATATTAGCAAGATTCGACATTCCATCAATGTGCCCTTGAGAAAGAAAACGGAATCATCTGCAAAAAAGAGGTGCGAGAGTGTCGGACATGAGCTGTTCAACTTTATACCCGTAAGATGGCCAATGTGAATCGCTTGGTGAATAAGAGTGGATAGAAGATTTGTCGTAATATGAATATATAAGGGGAAAGCGGGTCGCCTTGTCGAAGTCCTCTTGATGGTTGAAAATATGAAAGTTGTTCTCCATTAAAGCAAACACCGAAAGAGGTTGTTGTTATACATTGCATTAGTAGCTTCACCCATTGGGATTGAAATCCCAATCGTAGTAGATAGTCCCGTAGAAAATCCCATTCAACTTTGTCATAAGCCTTTTGCATATCTGTCTTGAGGAGTACATTAAAGTGTTTCTTCCTTTTCCTCGTTCGAAATTGATGTAGTACCTCTTGTACAATAAAGACATTATCCTGTACTTGTCTCCCACTAACAAAAGTAGCCTGCTCTTCTGAGATGAGCTCACAAAGCCATGGTTTCAGTCGATTGGCCAAGACTTTGGATATAATCTTGTATGCGTAATTACATAGGCTAATAGGTCTGAACTGGTCAAGGTTTTCAGGATGATTGGTCTTAGGAATGAGAGCAATGATGGTCTTGTTAATGTCTTTAGGCAACACCCCAGAGCGGAAGAATTCCGTGACTAAGTTAAACAAATCATCCTGGAGGATATCCCAATGGGTTTGGTAAAACAGGCCATTTAACCCATCAGGACCCGGTGATTTTGATTTCCCTAGCTGAAAGGCTGCTTGTTTCACCTCAGAGGCAGTGACTGGACTCATCAAATTATCATTCATATCAGCCGATACAATCTGTGGACACTGATCCAGAATTGGAGCATAGTTTCGAGGGCCTCCTGTTGTATATAACTGTGAGAAGTAGGCATTGGTTAGCTCCTTCAAGGCCTGATTGTCCCTCACCCAGTTGTGAGTCTCGTCTTGTAACATGCCTATCCTATTTCTCTGTCGTCGTTGAATTGTAGTTGCATGAAAAAATCCAGTTTATTCTAGAACGCATAGCCCAGTACTGTTCTTCTTGCTGCCATATAGTTTTAATTTCATCCCGAAGCTGAGAAGCTACCGCTGTGTCCATTCCAGAATTGTGTGGTTGATTGATAATGACTTGAAGCTGATGTTGTAACTGTTGAACCTTTTGATGGCCGTTAGAAAATTTTGAATGGCTCCAAACATGTAAGGCACGAGAAACCAGTTGTAGTTTATGCATAATGTCTGAATTATGTACCTTAACTGAGTTCCATGCTTTGTAGATTATATCGCGGCATTCTTGGTCTTGGATCCAGTAAGCTTCAAAGATAAATGGCCTACCGCCCCTTTTAGGATGAGCTGAATTAGTCAAAAGAAGCGGGCAATGATCTGAGCCCAGGGCCGGCAAAGCAAACACCTCCGCAGCAGGATATAGAAGTGTCCAGTCCATTGTGCACAGAACACGGTCTAGTCTTTCCTTAACTAAATCATCCCCGGCCCTATTTTGGTGGCGGCTTTTGTCATCATCCCAAGTCAATACATCTACCTTAAAGACTTATAGCTATATGTGAATCTAAACCAGTGGAGAAAGGACTTCAATTTCCATATTTTATGGGATGATCAGATGTAATTAATCAAAGATGAAGAAGATAGTCCACTTTAGCTCTTGGTTCCAGTAAAAGATGAAGAGTCCTGGAAGGAGAAACCGTTCCAATTACCCTGTCAACTATACAAGTCGATATTTATATACAACTGCACGGGTCACCGTGCATGTTTTATTTGCCTTTTTTTTATTTGGATTTTGTTGAACCTTCTGATGTTAAGTTGGTGTTGAAATGAATGAATAGTATCTCGACATTCTCTTTTGGTTCCGCAGACTCTAGACCAATGCGGTTTACTTGCACTGAAAGATTCCGAACTTGATGAATATGCATCTTTTTTCCTTGATGATGTTCTTATCCAATGGGTCTGAAGAGTCTAGATCTCGTCCCTGATGGCCAAACCCGCCCCTCCACCTTTTGCCGGGTGGACACGCGTTGACGTTGGAAAACTCTCTCCGAAGTGTCCCACTGTTTGGTCATTGCTTTTTTATCTGCAGAGACGTATTATTGGTGTTAAAAAACTAGTGATCTTTAAGATCTGATTGCCTTGAGTAATGATGTATGGCCTTCGTTGTTATTGCTGCCTGAGTTCTGAAAGACCCTCACCATAAGGAGAAGGGAGAATACGGTAGCTCACATCCATTTCAATAGACGTTTTAATTACAGCACAAGCCTTTCTCTAACCCAATGAGTCTATCCAATATTATTCTGGTGCTACAATCTCGACTTTCAACCGATGCATGTGGTCCATCCGTAATTTCCTTAACTGGACCTCTTAATGTCTGATCACATGTCCCTCATCACCACTTGTCAACTCTCTCTCTCTCTCTCTCTCTCTCTCTATCTCACACACACACACACACACATCTGAGTAATGTGCAGCTCCTGCATAAAGGAGGATAAATCCAATATCAACAAAGAGAAAAGACAAGAAAACATGGACCTGTAATCAATCTACACAAAAAGACAATTGTCAAAAGACAAGGATGATTAACCTAATAAAGAACTCATAAAGGAGTTAATTCCAAACCCAGGAATCCAGCAAAAGTACTCAAACCAGGGAAAGTGACAACCTACCTCAACTAATTTGTCTCTATTGGTTAAAAGGGTTCATAGAAAAGAGGGTAACAAATGTTATGATACTTGGGGCAGAGCAGAAAACCAGGAAGAAGACATGTACCTGTCTTAAATTCAAACAGTGCATTAGATCCAAGAAAGTATTCTATTATTTACTAAAGCATGCTCTCAAAATAACAATCTTTTTTTTGGTGGATATGATGTACAGAAGGGTCTTCCTACTCAGATACACTATACCAATATGAAAGTAGCTTCTTTGCATTTTGTCTGTTATCATAACATCTTTGTCTGCCTCATTATTTTGTAATGAACAGTGACAATTAAAAATAAAAGCATCAAGAATGTGGGGTCAGCTAGGTGGTTCTGCTTTAACATTTAACTTTATGAAGAGCCTTTTTCAAAATTTCTTCTTTCAGATTCAGCTAATAACTAAACAAAATCAGTCAGTACGGCTTCTGATTACGAGTGCCAATCGTAAATTCAAAGGATGATTATTTTATGTTCTGTAAAAATAGCTTCTGATGATTGATTTAGAATATGCTCCCAAACATCAAAAGCTATCGATGATATCAAATTCACTTCACTGCTTTTGTGATAAATTTTGTGTGTGGTGGGGGAGATGGTGCATGCTCACATCACGTAAGCTTTCCAAGTATTTCCTTTTGGTGTCCAAAGGCAAGAAAAGAAAGAGACAAGAGTCCTGCAACAGCAATAACTATATATAAATAAATAAAAAAAGTCAAGACAAATTGACATGCATATTGAGTGGAAAACACAACAAGAGAGAATCCATCAAGACAACTCCCACAATTCCATATATTATGTGGAAGCACTAAAACAAAGTTCTTGATCTCTCTCTCTCTCTCCCCCATCCCCCTCCCTCCCTCCCTCCCTCCCTCCCTCCCACTTTTATTAGATGCACGTTTCTTCCCTCTGACAAACCACTATATCTGTGTACTGTTCCACATCCCAGAGTGCAATCGAGCCATCTGCAATGGACATGAACCCTCTCTCTCCTGACCATGCTGATGATGACTACATCGACATGGAAGTCAGCTCATACTCCAATTTCCTCTCCCAATCAGTGGCCTCTCCCCAACATCCTCGAGAGTTCGAGTTCCAGATGTCTTCAATTTCTCTAGAGAAAGAAACAACCACTTCACCAGCTGACGAGTTGTTCTACAAAGGAAAACTACTCCCCCTTCACCTCCCTCCGTGTCTAGAGATGGTAGAGAAGTTCCTTCAACACTCTAATCCGTGTTACGCCGATGGAAGAAATACATATGAGGAACATTATAGCACTCCATTGGTGACTAACCCTACCACCCCGACTACTATGAGTACTCCGTTTGAGTCGTGCAATATATCACCTTCTGAGTCGTGTAGGGTCAGTAGAGAGCTGACCCAGGAAGAGTATATCACTGAGTACTTTACCGAGACGGGTGACTCCATTAGAGAAAATCCAAAGAAGTCCTGGACGAGAAAGATTAAGTTGATCAAGCAGTCGTCACTTGGTTCCAAGCTTAAGGCTTCTCGCGCTTACATCAAGTCCTTGTTCGGCAAATCAGGTTGCTCGGATGACACTTATGCAGGAAACGCTAAAGCTGCAGGTGAAGAATCAACTCTAAAAGATAGAGATTCCTCAAGTAATTGCGAGAAGGTGGCCAAGAAAAACCCATTTGGCCAAATCTACAGGTGCAAGAATCAAAGTTCAACTTCATTGCTGAGACGCCCAAATGAAGAGAAAAGAACTGACAACGGAGTTGGGGGTCATAGGAGGTCTTTTTCCGTGTCTATTAAATGGCATTCACCCAACAAGATTTCATCCTCCTCCTCATCATCTAAATCCTCTTCTTCCTCGTTCTCGAAAAGTTCAAATGGGTTTAATGAGTTGCAGTTCCTCAAGAGAAGCAGCAGCGTGAAATCCGAGATGGAAAGCCCAATCCAGGGAGCAATAGCACATTGCAAACGGTCTCAGCAGTTCTTCCGTTCCAGAAAGACTGATGGAGAAGTTGGGTTTCTATCACTATCAACGTCAAGAATTTCTGTTAGTGAGGATCATGAAAAGATCAGTTACCATTTGAGGGGATGAGAGAGAGAGAGAGAGAGAGAGCAAGGACAAAGCAAACTTTTGATTGAATTTTCATGTGTTCCTTCTTCTTCTATGATTATTTTAATGACAAGTCTGCTTTTTACTTTACGAAGCACAGCTTCCGGCATCGTAGTATCGGAAGGAAGTTTCTCAATATGCCTAAACCTTTACTTTCTGGCAGTAATGGAGATCAGGAGTCACCGCAACTTCCCAGCAGTCAATGAAAGTCAAATGATCAATTTCAAAAGCATAAGGACAGGCCTAACTTTGCAATAGCATATACAAGTTGTGAGGAAGTATCAGCCTAAGTCCTGAAACTGTACTACTTTAGAGTTTAGAAACTAATGGTGGATGGAGAGTCATTGTTCTAGTTTAGCAGAAAAAGATGCTGCTATTTTGGAGTCAGAATGTCGCAAAGACATTCAAACCAGAAATTGTTAAAAGCTCTCGAGACATGATGACCGCATCAAAAAAGCCACGGAAAAAAATAATCCTTTCCTTCAAAGTGAAGTTTGTTATAGAACTCCAAGGGCCCTCTTTCCTCCGTTCTGTTGAAAGAGAACTGAAAGAGGAAGCTGAGATTAGATTTTTCTATCCCGAAACCATATGAATATTCTTGAGGCAAACCATCTTTCCCCAAGTAGGATCCAGCTTGAACACTGGAATCTCATTATCAAGGAAGCAGAGCAGATCAGGATTATAATTGCGGAACCACCTCTACGTCAGAAACAACTAATGGAGTCCTGAATTCGTCGATGTAAACAGACGTTTGCTTACGCGACAAAATCATTTCTTCATCAACCAATAGAACATATAAAGCCGAGGGAAAGCAATACTTGGCAACAAAACTGTGCAACAACCAAGGAAATCGCAACGGAAAGCCTTCCCACTTCTTGAAGGAAAGAAGCAAGAAAAGAGGACGATGAGTTCTTTAAGTGCAGACAAAAAGCTGTTCGGTCGCCTTACTTTCTGTTTTTCGGCACAGCTCAAGTTGATTGTGGATGACCCAGACCCTTAAACTAAGTATGTATGTCAGTGGGATACGTGACAGGATTAGAGACCAAAAGAAATCAGCAAAAAGACTAATATGATGCTGCTGAGCACCAATGGATGCTGATAAGTGATAAGCATAATATAAACCAGCGTTTCCCCACTCAATTTATTTCTGTCTATTAGAGAAAGTTGGAAAGCTGGGCTTTATGTGTATAGCCACTTTCTTTTTGGAAGAATTATTCCGATTATTCATTAGCCAGTGAAGATGCAGTTAAGTTAATGTCATTGGTGGCTGCTCATTTTACCGTCACGTTACTTCCAGAACAGTTGAACTTTAGTTTGCTGATTACACACACACACACACACACACACACGCTCTGACATGCACGCGGATATACAAAGGTCTTCACACAATCTCAAGGCACAAAGAGCTGGTAGGAAGAAGAATTTGTGCGATGGTTTCATAATTGAGTTCTTTAATGGATGGCAAAGACTTCACGCGAAGCTTTGTGCAAGGGAGCCAGGTCCAGGTACACAGTATAGTGACTAGCAGACTCCACTCCAATCCAAACCCAACTTATTGAATAGTGTTTTTAACAATTGACCCCAAATCCATCTCTACTTCCAAAAACCCAATAGTAGCTTATGTCCTACTAGGGGTCGAGTGGGTGAGGCTGTAAAACTGATACTTTCATGATAAATTTTATGATTTAATTATATTTTTCGAAACTTTTAGGATTCGATTGCATTTCCGTGATAAGTTGTAAAACTTCTTGGCACTTTTCAAAATTTTAGATTCAATTATATTTCCTCACAAGTTTTAGGATTTTTATTGCACTTATCCCATTTTTTTTTTGTATTGAGATTGGCTCTAGGCAATCTCAATGAATTGCATGACAATGCACAATCTCTCTTAAGTTTTCCAGGAGGTATGAACCTCCATTGACTTGGACTCAGGCAGCCTAATCTAACCTATTCGTGGTTAATTGAAAGACCTCATGATGCATCAGGTAAGTTGAAGGTAAAGGCTTATGTATGTCGATGAAGTCAGAAAACAATTTTATTCCAACCAAAGTAAGACTAGTTGACCATCCATGCTGCAACAGTAACAAAGTATTGTACATGTGAAAATATCCATCTCGTGTGCGTTGCAGTTTTGGTCTCACAACTACGATCTCGAGTAACAAAGTAGATCCTATTTCTCATGTGGTAAGGCTGAAGCAATACAACATAAACCCACCTCTTAAATTTAAGAGAATCTGAAACCCAACCCACCTCCCCCCACAACCCCAGAAAAAAAAGATTAAGAACATAAGAAAGGGAAGCAGGGAGGGCTATTGATGGATTTCAATGCTTGATAAAGATTAACATCCAGCCAAACAATGACCACAAACTCAGAGAGGTGAAATAATTAGTCCTGCCCTCAAAATGACATTGGCCGACAAGGGAAAGCCCAGCAAAATTTGTGCTTCAGTTGCACTAGATCTTGCAGTGTCTTTGCCTGAGAGGCAGGTTCTGATATGTGCCTGCCCTATCATGTCATTTTTTTTAACCACTTACTAGATAAGAAATGCCCCACTTCAACATTCAACGACTGAACGATCCAATGTTATGGAGATCAATCTCTGAAGTCTTCGTCCCTGCCAAATACATTAATGGAGCATGCTGCACAGATCTCGCTTTTGATGACTTTCTCTTGTCCTATGGTTGCTCCCAACACTACAAAGCCACCAAACAGTGCATAGTCCTGTCTAAAGAGCATATATTCTATCAACCTCTGAGTTAGAGAAGTCAGAGGGAATAAATGAAGTGGACCCACTTCTCCTGGCAGACTTCCCCTTCTTCCTCATTGATCTGTTTCTCTTTGACTTCACAACATAGTACGTCATCGTACCAAGCACCCCAGCCATAATCACTCCCCCAACAGCTGTAACAAGGTCTGCAGCCCAAGCATGCCGCCTACCAACAACTATGTAGGAGGCGGCCATAAAACCTACTGAAGTGCACACAGAAGCCAACCACATCAACTTGTTAATAATTTCCACAACTCGCCTCTCTGCTTTAGTTTCGCCCCTAACCAAAGTTATCTGGACCACGACAACAGCCAAAGAGGTAAACAGAGCAATGGCATTGAAAATGAAGAATATTTTGAAAGACATGGTGGACACCACTACAGCCATCCCATCATCATTGTCTCCACCAGGAACCGTAAATATAGCTGCAAAGGCAACTGTTGCAAATAGCACAGCCACCACAGTCACAGAGTTTGTGGCATTGTTGATCCCCTCACGATGGAGCTTCCTGAGCTCTTTAGATATGTTATGAACATTTTTATTGGTTCTTTTGGTTTGCTCAAGCTGTGTGTGGACATCTTTCTTGATTTCGGTCACAGTTTTCCTCAACTCGTCTCTTGGTTGGTTTAGCTCATTAGCTTTAAGCGCACCACAACGTCTAAGGAAATCTTTAATCTCACAGGAATCTTCAGACAGGGGAAGTCCTTCAGCTATATCAAAAGGTGTTTTGTGGTCTCTAGTCAGTGCATTGACATTTGTATCCGGAAGCATTAACAACTCATTCACAATCTGCAAAAGAAAGGTGAAGATCCTTGTTAGAACAAATGAAGGCAAAGAGAGAGGAGGAGAGAAGGGAAGAGAAGGGGGGGGGGGGTGGGAGATAGAGCATGCAACAAGACAGGGCAGGGCAGGCAATAGAAGCAGTACATTAGGCACTAACACATAATAAAGTAGCATTTGAAAACTTTTCATCTAGCAGCATGCGGATAGCCAAAGCTCCAAGAAAAAGACAGCATTTGGTATCAAATTATGCAATTGATAAACCATCTGCAGACACGATGGCAGAGACATTCAAATGTATGATTATTACTGACCCAACTTTGTCCACTTCAACAATTAGTAGGGATTTCAGGAAAACAATACCACTCATGCAAGAGAATTTTTAAACCCAGATGGTAGTATGATGGGTTTAAGGAATTTATCCACCAATAAAGAACATATATCCACTAAGACTTCCTTCATAAAACATGTACCTCTGATCTCTTTTTCCTGGTTGCCACATGCAATGCAGTGTTGCCAAATTTATCAGGAAGCATCACTATAGCAGCATCTGCATTGAGAAGTAATTTCACGACCTCACAGCTTTGACCTTTCACAGCCATGTGCAGTGCAGTCTGCCCTTTCTTGTCTGTCCTCCGTGCCAACTGGGGATCTTTGTCCAGTAAAGCTTTCACAATATCAACATGACCCTGCCGAGCAGCTAAATGTAGTGCATTTTTCCCGTTGGTTCTAGTATTATCTATCAAGCTGCAATCTTTTGCAAGAAGTTCAATCACAACTGCTGTATGTCCCCTTGTAGCAGCAGAACTCAAAGGTGTTGAATTAGAGGGGCCAAGTGTCTGGCTTAATCCAGGGTCATAATCCAAAAGCACTTGCACAATATCTGCAAGAGAAAAATTAGCATGGGACTAATGGAGATAATTGACAATCATGTAATGGATAAGCAGTATTGGAACTTAGAAAGACACTTGGACAAGTCTTGAAAGGTAGTATTGGAAATCAACATTAATTATCAAGGATGATAGCCTATGAGAAGAATAAGTGACGTTTGATTCTGAGGCTTGTTAGTCCATATGTAATGACCATGGGTAGGTGAAGTGTTAGTAAAAGTTGGCTAAGTTGCACCATACTGCAAGGTAGCGCTGTCTTTGCGATTAAAGAACAAATATTAGGTAGCACCAACGGAATTTCTAGTAAAGAAAAAGTTCTATATTTGATTCTGCAACCTGTATATCTTGAAATCACTTTACCTTTTTCTTTCAAGGACTATTGAAAACAATCTAACAGCATCATTGAGATCTTAACATCAATTTCTAGCTCCATTGATTTAATTAAGCTTTTGAAACAAAAGCTCCAATCTCAGAAAGAAATGGATGAGTGGGTGGGAAGGCTTACCGTGGTGCCCTTGACTCGCAGCCGTATGCAACGCGTCAAACCCGGACCTGTTCTTCTTCATAACACAATCCTTATTCGAATACTTCAACAATTCCTTGACCACATCAAGGTGCCCTTTCTCCGCAGCGGTATACAAAGCTGTCTCTCCCAATTCATTTACTTCATTGACCACTGCAGCCCTCACCTCCGCAACCTCCACATCAAAATCTGTGCCACTCAAAGTCCCAACCATCTGCGAGTTGATATCCTCAAGAATCTGTTTCACTGCAGCCAGATCACCCCGCTGGGCAGCCAAGTGAAGCTCGGTGTCATTGTGGCGGCCCGTAACTTGTTTCACATACTTTTTCTTCCCGGCCTGATCAATTCGCTTTCCAGAGTTGGATAACACAAGAGCAGGGCCGGCTGACGTTGATGATGGTGATGGAGATGGTGAGGGTTCTGCAGTGGCAATTTTGCTAGGTTCCACCGAAACTAGTCCCTTCTCTAAGTCCCTCTCAGCTCCTGTGGTGTAAAGCAAGCACAAATTAATCCAACAATTATACCCACCGAATTCCATCTTCATCTGTTTGTTAAAGTAAAATGACTCGAGAACTCGAGCCGTATCCAAAAGGGAGACCTGAGACTTCCCCACCATCTAAAAATAACTCGCATCTACTTTACCATACAATTCACCTAAATGACATAGACTTCAACCTAAATCTCAAACTAGATACGTCAGTTGAAACAATTACGCGTGGGCTAACAACAGGATCGGAGAAGACTCTTAATTTCCCCAAAGACTTCCCGGGTTTCTAACTAAAGCTCCTACGGAAGCAGGGACCACGCCCAAAAAGATTCAAAAGAAAGCGGATGAACTTGATCGAACTTCATGCCAATAACTCCGCGAATGCTAAAACCACATTTCACTAATCTTCTCCCAATAATCGACCCAACTTAATGCGAAATTCAACCTCAAATACGAACAACATCCCCGTCCCCACCAGCGAACAACGATCACACACACTACGAAGCAAGAGAATCGGAGCCAAAGGGAAGAGATGCCCGACAGTCACGGGGAAACGGGCCGACCATCAAAACGACACAAACCCACTGAACCCAAGACTCATTCGACCACACCACAACAGACGGACACGCCGAATCTCGACACGGCAAGCGGGGCAGAGCAGCGGAGCGCGGACTTTACCTTCCTCGATCGGAGAAGCCATGATCGGGAGCGGCGGCGGCGGCGGCGGCGGCGGCAAGAGGAGGAAGCAGCAGGCTGGGGGAAAGCAGGAATCAGCGGGGAGAGACGTGAGCGAGTGATCCGAGACGGTGGTCAAATTGCTCGTCTAAACAGTAAGTACCCACAGAATGAGAGAGAAATAGAGAAAGAGAAAGAGAGAGAGAGAGAGAGAGAGAGAGAGAAAGAAGGTGGTGTTGGGTGGTGAGTCAGGAGAGAAGAAAAAGGGGGAGGAGAAAGAGGACAAAAGGTGGGAGGACCAAGACGAAAGTGAAGGAGAGGAGGAAGGTGCTGCGCAGCTTCAGCTTCTGGTGGCGAGGCGAGGGCAGCCTTTTTCGCTTTCGGACAAGAAAACGCCCCCCCCCCCAGTCCTACGCGTACAAGATTCCCGTGATGTTCCACACATGAGCGATTTATTATATTCTATCTACCAGGCATATCCACATAAATAATTATTGATTTTTATATAAGACCATTAAAAAATAATTGATAAATTTCCTCCTCGTTTCACTTTCTCTCTCTCTCTCTTGCCTCATACTCCTCTTCAAATTTGTCATAAATATGAGTTTTTCATGATATTAACTATTATTATTACAACCATGGTCTGAGTTAGGCAAATGATTTTGAATAGTGACATAGGTCCTAAAATAGTTGTGGCACCATCTCAATTTGTATTTATATTTTTTGTTGGTATTTTGCAGCATAGTTTGGAAAATTAAATATAATCCTCTAATAACAGAAGCTTTCAAAGCAAATAGCAATAGGGGTGGGCATCAATCCAATTCAAACCGACAATCTCGAACAATTCTCCACTGAATTGGGTAGCTTCATGGATAAGAAGCCTAAGAACCGGTCAGGCTAGTTTAGTTACTGAGTTGTCTCTCTAAATAGTTGAATCTACTTGAAAGCTAATCTACCCAAGCTAGATCTAAGTTGAGGATAAAAAAAAGTTGATCCTAAGTGACTCAAATAGACTCGAATTACTTAAAACATTTTGCCAAAAGAATCTAATATATCAATAATAATGCCAAATAAAAAGAGATCTAAAATAGAATAAAAGGAAAAACTTGCAACCCAATTCCCGAGTCTACCCTGGAATCAACCAGTTCCGAAGGGTCGGCTTGGGTTCACGACTCTATAAATCTGGAACTGGCCCTAGCTAGGTAGATTCCGAGTTCTCGAATGAAAATAGACTTGCTCCAAAACCGATGCATCCAGTAGCCGCCTAAGAAATTCCCTTGACAATTGTTCCAGATGGGTCGAGGAGTCAACCGCCTCCTTGACTAGAAATATTAAACCGACTGATGCCAATAGACTATCCAGATACAGGTTGGTAAGAGACGGTTTTGCGTTTCCAGCTAACGTTTCATTGCTCAAGAAAATACATGCCTTTGCAGGCAAAAATTCCAACACGTGGTGTCCTCTTTGTCTCAAGTCAATGGTGGCGTACAAAGGTCGCAAGAAAGTTAGCCACCTGCCAGTGCCATTTGCTTCTCTCTCTCGCATATTCTTGCTCTGCACCACTTCCTCTTTTTTCGCGCAGAAAAGTTGCTTTCATTATTCAAAAGGAATTGAACGTTTTGGAACAAGAATACTAAAGAGAAAACCTAAATCCAGAAAATAATAAGCATCAATAGAGCACCAACAAAGGTAAGTACATATTCGTTTCACAAGAATTGATCTATCAACCAAAATAATCAAGGACTAATCACTAGAACTCATATCTTTTGATAACATTTCTATTAAAAAATTATCTTTTTTTTTTTTTTTTTTTTGTGACCCGGAACCTAGTAAGTTGACAAAGGCGACGTAAATCCAAGATGACGACCCATCACCACGACGTCGCGCTTTAGACCCCAAGCGATCATGTTGGGATTCAAACTCCTCCTTTTTCGTGAGAGGGAGGAGCTCGAGTCAACGCGGTGGTTATGTTCAAAAATTATTTCCAGAACATAAATAGAAAAAATTATTTTTATTTTGAGAACAATTTTGAACAGAAGAATGCGTTTAATAACTACATAAAATTTATGTTCCTAGAATAGAAAAAAAGAACATAAACACATTTAGTAAACTTGTATAATTATTTTTATTTTTATTTTTAATTTTTAATTTTTCTTTTTCTTTTTCTTTTTCTCTTTGGCCGAGTTGCTAGCCACCGCCATGGTCGGCGACCGGTTGGGCGACGTCCAATGAGCTTGCTTTGGAGGCCGCCTGGCCCCCGGCAAGCCTCACCAGCCACCGGCGAGACTTGGCCTCGTCCGGCGACGCGAGGTCGGCCTCGCCTTGGCTCGGCGAGGCCCGGCCTTGTGCCGGTTGGGGAGGTCGAGCCTTGCCGTGGCCGCGTGAGGCTTGGCCTCACTTGGGCTGGGAGAGGCGAGCCTCACGTGGCCATGGCGAGCCATGATGAGGCTTGGGCCGATGAGCCTTGCCGTGGCTTGGCCTCTCCGGGGCCGACGATGCTTTGGCAAGGTCACAAGCTCTCTTCGGCCGGTCGTCGGCACGGCCATGGCCAAGGCGGGTGACTGGCAAAAAGGATAAGAAGAAGAAGAAGAAGAAGAAAAGAAAGAGAAAAAAAAATGAGAAGAAAAAAAATGTTTCTTAGAAGTGTTATTTATTTATTTTTTGATACTCGGGAACTCCGTACAATGCGGTAGCGGGTAAAACCTTAGGGCGATCTTTGCGGAGGACCCACCATCCCGACGTCACGCTTAAGATCCCGTGATTTGAGATTTGAACTCTCCGTCCGAGTAGACTTCATGGGCTCTTATCCAGGCTCATTTGGGTTACCGCAGGCGGTGGTTGTTTCTTAGAAGTGTTGGCAAAATAAGAAACAAATTTTTTTTACTTCTTATTTTTGTTCTAAATCTGTTCTCATGAACAAAAAAATAGATTTTTGTTCTTGAGAACAAAAAAGTGTAAATAAAGGTGTGTTCTGTTTTTTTTTGTTCCAAAAGAACAAAAATTTGTGTTTTAGGAACATAAACAATTTTAAACAAAAAAACACCCTAACTGTTGCGCCACTTTGTTAGGTATCCTGTAAGCACAGGAGTGGTTCGTGATGGAAGCCATCGCCTGACTTGTCAACGAAGAAAGAGGAAGCGAAAGAAAAGATGAGGCGGAATAGTTCTTGGACCATAGTGAAAATACTGAAAAATGGGGTGGTAACAACGAAGAAGAGTGCTTAATTAATGTTATGACTTCTTTTCGAATGCCTGTGAGTACGAGTCTGGGGTTATCATGCTAAAGAAGAACATCCCCAGCAAACCAGATCAGAAAGATCCAGCTCAATATCATCTGCACTAAGTAAACTCAATGTAAATAGAGCCAACTGATTCCATCGTGAGACACTACGCTATGCTAAACACAGAAAAATGATTCACACTAGAATTAGAATCCAACATAAGATTACCGATGAATCTTACACATTGACAGTAGAGACCATGTGAGACCTACATTATACTTTTCTTCTCTTTCTTTCTAACCACGAGTGTACCTCCACCTCCCATAATCAATTTGGGGTAGCCTCAGCCTGAGGACGACCACTATGGCATACACTCGGCATAGGCTCAGCACCTAACACTCTTCTGCACCTTCATAGAAATTACCCAGAATTGATAAACAGAATCTTCAACCAATACGAACCGCAATTTTTGGTTGAGATACATAAGTGCACAGAGAGATACAACCGCAGGACTGTAAAGAGAGACCACTTATCCAGACACCTCTTGGCCTATGTTTGCTTTTTCCTTATTGACCTAATCCTCCTTAATTTCATCTCATAGTAAGTCTTGATGCCAAGAGAGCCCACTAATATAACTCCCCCGGTAATCGTAATCAAGGCTGAAGCCCACTCGTTCCGCCTCCCAACCACTACATATATTGCAGTCATGAATACCACAAAAATGCAGATTGTCGCGAGCCATATGAGTTTCCTTGTTACCTCCGCCATCATGGCAAATGCCTCTGGTTCAATCTCTCCTTTGGTCACTGTGACCTGGATTAGCACGACCGCCATGGACGCAAAAAATGCTATAGAGTTACAGATGATCAGTACTTGAACGGAGGTATTGCTCATGGCTAGAGGAATCCCATTATTATCACCACCACTAGGCACAGTGAAAATGGCCGCAAATGCTATTTGGGCTATGAGAATGGCAGCCATATTTACGGAATGTGCACTGTTGATCCCTCCCTGAAGAGCTTTCTTGAGTTCTTTGACAGCTCCAAGGTCATTAGCTCGGGAAGCACCCTTACGAGAAAGGCAGCTTCTGATGTTAATGGACTCTGGAGAATAAGGGAGCTCTTCAGCTATGTCAAGAGCAGTTTTGTGGTCCTTATTCGTTGCATTGACATTGGTTTCAGGGTACAGTAATAAGACCTCCACCAACTGCAAAGCTCTTAAGGGAAATCTGGTTAGTTGACCCTGAATTCTAGTTTCCATGAATATCACAAGTTCTAGTTAAATAAATGGGAAATGAAAATTAACAGGTCATCTTGGTGGATTCTACGCATGGATATATTGATAGGACAGAATAAACTATCAGCATCGAGGAAGAATGACTAGCAGGCAGTCAGAACTTACTCCATTACCAATAGGGCTTTGAAAGTACTTGATTTGGAACCATCTGCACACTTTTGCATATGGCTCTGATGCTAAAGGGATGTTACTTCACATTGATTTGCGGAAGGTTGCATGACATTTGTACCTCAATCAAATGAATTAGAACTGTGGCTACAAGTTATGGTTCCTATGTTCCTAAATTACCCAGTTCTGGGTTCCTAATTTCACAGAAGTAAACAATGTGACACGAACAATGAGTATCGTAAAAACTAATGAATTTGAAAGCATGAAGGGCACTTTATCTTCACAACTAAGTTCAAATACCCTTTGATGGACATCTCATATTGAATGAAAAATGGCAACAACTGTAATTTAAAAGTGAATGAGCACTAAATACACACACCAGTTGTGAACCTCAAGAAGTACCTTATCTTGGGCCTTTCTCGTGGCAACATGCAATGCTGTATTACCAAGCAAGTCAGGAAGCACAACCACCGCTGGATCTGCCTCAATAAGCAACTTAACAACTTCTTGACTACATCCTCTCACGGCCATATGCAATGGATTTTGGCCTTTCAAATCACTCCTCCGCCCCAACTGCTTGTCTTTGCCAACCAAGGATCGAACAACCTCTACAAGCGCACGCCTTGCAGCTAGGTGCAACACATTTCTTCCATTCGATTTGACAGCTGTGAACAAGCTACAATCCTTTGCTAGTAGCAGATCAACTACAGCAGCATGCCCTCTTTTAGCTGCAATTATAAGAGGGCTGCCATTTGAGGGGCCGGCAGCCTTGATCAACTCGGGGTCATATTCTAAAAGCATTTGGACAATGTCTGCAACAAAAAGGTCCATACAAGCACAGTAATGATTATTGGAATGCCATGAGCTTCAGGAAATCCACTTCTCATTTTGCAGTCCTAGCTGATTGGACTCTAGGTAGCTAGGATGTATGCATTTCACCGTGAGTACAGATTCTACAAGGGTGCACCTCTAATTAGTGCCGAGTGTGTCTACCATTTTTCACATCAGCATTACAAAAAGATCTGCAAGACGGGAGTTGCTTTCTAGAACATTTTGTGACTCGATGTTGTAGGAACTTCAAAAAAACAGATATAGCAAGATATATGCAAATCAATACTTTCAGAATAATTGAGCAATACATGAAAATGAAAGCTCCTCCCTGAAATGTTTTCGTATGGGCAAGGCATCAGGCCATGATTGGCCCAAAGACTTGAGCTATAGCCACTCATCATGTAACGACATAAATGTGAATGTAATGACATGAGGACGTCCCAATAGTTTCAAGTGAACTCCACCCTTATGCAGTATAATGGTGCAGATATTAGGTTTCGGTCTAGCTTCACTCTTCCATAGTATAATGATGCAAAGATCAGTCTTTCAACAAGAATATAAAAAACAAAACAATAGAAAGACCAGGCATATCATCAGAAATCATGAGTGGTCGAAGCTTGCCTAGGCCAGAGTATCCAAGGTAACTTCCATGCTTAGTGAACACGTTCTGTCCCAGAAGCTACACACGAGTACTCAAAAAGGTTGATCCCTAATCGGTTAAAATGAGGTGCCTTCACGTTCAATAAGTATCCGACCACATCAACTAGACGCCAGGGCCAAAAATGAAGAAATTAAGAAATGCAAATATCAGGAATTAATCACCAGCATGTCCATGACCAGCAGCAATGTGCAGGGCAGTCAAACCGTCAAGATTCTTCCTCATA
The DNA here is from genome assembly GCA_017140615.1 of Eucalyptus cladocalyx. Classification (NCBI taxonomy): domain Eukaryota; kingdom Viridiplantae; phylum Streptophyta; class Magnoliopsida; order Myrtales; family Myrtaceae; genus Eucalyptus; species Eucalyptus cladocalyx. The sequence goes on from CM029525.1 coordinate 14,091,348, forward strand.
ACCCCTTCTCTGGTCGAATGCTTGAGCAGTTCCTTCACGATGCTCGCATGCCCTCTCTTTGCTGCCACGAACAACGCGGTCTCTCCTGATTCGTTCACTTCATCCACCGACTCCAGAGGAGCAACGCTTGCTTCTGCGCTGGCCTCACCAATCGGCCGTCGACTGTTGACTTCGAGGAGGATCCGCTTCACGGAAGCAACATCATCCCGCTCTGCTGCCAAGTGCAACTCTGTGTTCTTGCGCAGCACGGCCTTGTTCTGTGTAAAAGATTGATCAAACTGCCCTGTCATGGCCAAGTTCGGCGGTGGCAGAACGCCACTCTCTATGTCCCGGTGAAATCCTGGACATGAAAAGCACGCCAATCAGTCGCTGGCTGCGGATAAGGAATTTGACAGAACTCAGGAGAGCATCAACGGATTAAAACTAAACCGAAATGCTTATCCCTCAAAGTGGAGAAGATATTGGTAGAATTGAGGGGGAGTGAGGGAACCTTCTGTAACTGCCGAAGACATTCGAACAGCTGCAGAGCGATCGGAGAGGTTGACCACTGAGGAAGAAGGAGGAATGCTCGAGTTTCAATGTCACGATGTTATGGTAATGCCAACGACCGGCGGCAAGAACGGAGTTGATGTGGACGTGGTGGGCCGTTGCCGATGGAGTGAAGGGAGGGGAACTGAGAAAGTCCCCGCAAGGAGAGTACACGCGGAATTGCAGACCCCATTAACTTATGATGGCGCATGCAATAGTGTGAACGGGTTGACTTGCTGAAGGATTCTTTTGTTGCTTTGTTAGAGGGATTGATGATCTTTTCCAAGTTAAGAGTCGCACTAGTACTCCTCCAGAAGACCCATCCTTTTCATGCGATGGAATGCCGGATTTCGAGCAAGTTGTTCTCCTTCAAACTCGCCGAAGGCCGGATCTTGGCAGTCTTCCGCGAGCAGTACGAGATGAGAAGGCTTCTTCAGCATAATACGCGCCGAAACCCACGCTCTCCTATACATCATACTGTGTACTTTTCAATTCCTCCACTTTATATCTCCATGTAATCTCAATTCCAGTTATATTTATTGCATCGAAGTTAAGGACGCACTATTATCTGCAGTTACGGGGCGATTCACGGATGCCTTACAAAAGTCGCGATTATTCTCTTCGCGGCTGTAGCTACTCTATCAAAATCGGCGGGGCGTCCCTATACAAGATTGTCTCGGAATATGGCCCCCTGTTAAGACAGCAATATTAATGCAGCTACCTCGTTGCAGCTTTGGCCAAGATAAAGACATTTGCAATATACAAGAAAATTTTTCGGTCGTAAACCGAACTTGGGGTTGAGATGCACTCCAGCAAGAGCGTTGTGGAGCTTATAAAACTAAAGGTCTTGTCCGGTTGCGTCCTTTGATTGGTTAGATGTATTGTCCACGGAGAAAAGTACCCAAAAATGTTAGCTGGATTCTCTCCCATACGGAGGAAATCTAATCAATTGCAAGTGCGAAAGGGATTGGGTCAAATACGATAAGTCATATGGAGAAATGAGGTTTCTTATCATGTTTTAAGTGGTAATTGCAAAGAAGTTAGTTGAGATGCACTAACAAGAGAAAGAGAGAAAATGGAAAATCTAGAGTTTGGGGAAGAGTCTAATTTATATCAAGTTGGCATTAGTGGTTGATTTGTGATTCGATTAAGCTGAAATTTTGGTTGCATGTTTGTGACACACTTTTTTCGAATCTGAACGGTTTAATTTCTATTTCAAGCTCCCTACATCAAGTTTTTCGTGGGTTAATCAAAACTTGTGTTTTTTTAAAATCAAATTTATCCCTAATCTCTTGTGAAATTTATGCGTATTACTAATAGTGATGTTCTTGAGGTCTTTGTTGCTATGTACCTCTAGTATTTACTGGAGAAGAATTTTGTTAACTTAATTTTGTTGATAGTGAAGATTTTGGATGGACTCGATCTCATGATTTTTTATCTCCTCACATTAAGGAGGTTTTTCACATAAAAATCGCCTTGTATTTACATACTACTTATTTATTTTACTTTACTAGATCAGTTCCAATTAGGTTTGCACAAGAGTGAGGATTATTTTATTCTAATGTGTTAATCCAATATTATTTGGGTTGTTACTATTCTCCCATCAAAGTGATATAAGAGTTTTGGTTATTACTTGATTTTTTTGCATTGTGTTAAACAATGAAAATATAGACAAGTAGAATTGTTATATTAAATGGTTCAAATTATCATATTTAGAAAGGAAAGATGGATGACCTTTTATATGTGAAGGATTATTATTTGCCTGTACTAGATGAAGAGAAACCAAAGACTAAAACTAATATGAAATTGTATATATTTTATCATCAAGTGTATGAGATATTAGGCAGTGGGTGAATGATAATGTCTTGAACCATATTATTAAGAAAACACATGCACGTAGTTTGTGGAATAAAGTCGAACAATTATATGTATGAAAGGCTGTGAATAACAAGTTATTTATGATAAAACGGATGAGAGCTCTAAGTTATTGGGATAATACTCGTTTGACTGATCATTTAAATTCTTTTTCAAAGAATTATAAATCAATTGCTTGCAATAGGAATCGAGTTTGATGATGAGATATGGTTGCTTGGCACTTTGCTGGACTTGTGGGAGACATTTCAAACGTTTTTGTCTAATTTTGTCTTGAATGGTACGATTTGGCCAAAGTTAGTATTTTGAATGAAGAGATGAGAAGAAAAACATAGGGATCATCCTCTTCACAACTTGATGCCTTGGTTGCTGAGAAAATGGTAAGAATATAGTGGTCTGAGAAATAGAGATAAAAGCAGAGGCAAATACAATAAATTTGCTAGTGTTGAGTGCCATTATTGCCATCATAAGAGACATATTTAGAGATTTTGCCGTTAGTTTAAAGAGGAGAAACAAAAAGAAAAAAGTAAATAGAAGAAAAGTGATAATGACAACAATGACAATCATGTTGTTACACTTGTAGAAGGCTTTCTCATTGTTTGTGATGACGCTGCGGTGAATTTTGTACGTTATGAACCAATCGGATAATTGATAGCGGTGCATCTATTCATGCTACATCTTGTAAGGATTTCTTTACATCATACAAGTCAGGTGACGTTGAATCTGTAAAGATGAGAAACAATGGGCTGGCTAAAGTAGTAGGCACTGATGATGTATGTCTAGAGACCAACAATGGCACTAGGTTAGTATTGAATAATGTTAAGCATATACATGGTATTCGTTTGAATTTGATTTCCATAGGCAAGTTGGATGATGAGGGACATAGAAACACTTTCAATGACAAAATATTGAAGCTCACTAAAAGTTCTCTGGTTGTGGCTAGAGGTGAAAAATATTCTTCGTTGTATATTATGTAGGCAAAATTGTCCACAAACAAAATTAATGTAGTAGACAACGAAGAGAAAGGTGAGTTGTGGCACAAGAGGCTTAGTCATATTAGCAAGAAGGGTTTGTCAATATTAGCCAAGAAGAAGTTTCTTTTGGGTATGAAAAATTCAGTGCTGAAGAAGTATACTCACTATATAGCAAGAAAATAGAATAGGTGTAACTTCCCTCATTCAAGAAAGTCGGTATACTTGATTTAGTGCCTTATGATGTTTGTGGTTTTATGAAGACAAAATCACTTGGTGACTCTCTTTATTTTGTTAATTTCATAGATGATTTTTCAAGGAAAATATAGGTATATACCTTGAAAATTAAAGATCGGGTATTAAATGCGTTTAAATAGTTTCAAGCTTTAGTTGAAAGATTGATTGGAATGAAGTTGAGATATATTTGAACTGATAACGAGGGATAGTATATTGGACTTTTTAATTAATATTGCAAACAATAGTGCGTTTGACATTAAAAGACACCTCCACGATGCCTCGTGCCTTAGCTAAGAGAATGGAGAGGACACTAGTTGAAAGGACTTTCACAATCAAAGTTAGTGAGATTCTTTTGGGGGTGAGGCTTTAAGTACAGTTGTACATGTATTAAATCTTATTCCATGCATTTCTTTAGAGTTTGATGTTTCTAATAGAGTTTGAATAAACAAAGATGTTTATTATGATTATCTGTGTGTCTTTGAGTGCAAGACATTCGTGCATATCTCCAAAGATAAGAGATTTAAACTTGATGTGAAAACATGACAGTGCATATTTATTGGGTGTGGACAAAATATTTGTGGCTACAAATTTTATGATCCGATTCTGGACAAAATATTTATGATCCACGTCATGCTCGGTGTTGTAAATAAGTTTTTGAATTCATTACCGTATCCAGAATTCTGCAGACACGCAACATAATTTCAATGCAAGAGTGAAAAATTGGGGTTTCACAAGTTTCATTCCATTGACTGAGCTTCATTATCGTACTGGGGATACCTTCTAAATGACTCTTTGGTGATTAAAGCCAAAGTTTGCATCTCAACAGTTACTCCTCCAGAGAATATTCAGCCAGCTAAACCAACTGATAAGTTTGACTCCTATTTTGCTGGTGCGGAGGAACTCATCAAAGCTGATGAGACTAACGGTGATACTGTAGGATCAACTTTGTACCCTCAAGATAGTGCTTTGACAGCTGAAATGCATAGCTTAGAAGAAGTTGAGAAGGCTAAGCAGTCTTTGAGAGAATGCCTTTCAGATCTCCTTTCAGATCTCTTTAAATTGAATATGAAAGAGAGGCTATTTGATGCATTAACAACTTTAAGCTCAGCCAGAATTGGATTATCATAGGACCAACAAATAGCAATTGAGTCATTTTGGGCAAATTTCAATGATTTCACTTCCGACTTCTTAACATTTGAGCAGTGCAATGCTGAGTTTGAGCTACATAAACTACAAAGGGATGAAAGGTTCTCTGCTATGAAGAAAAGCCACGTGACTCACATCTTGTATAAGCAGTTAATTGACAACCTCGGCACGGAAGAGGAAGAGCTTAGGAGAAAGATGGAGGATGTGAAGTCTAGGAGGGACAAGCTCCTCTCAGACTGGGAGATCTTGCTGGTCAAGAGTGAAGAAGCGAAGTCGGACTATAAAGATGAGCAGAAGTAGCAGAGGGCAGAAGTAGTAGAGGCTGAGGAAAAGAAGAGAATAGCCTAGGAAAGAATGTCTAGATCAGCCACTGCTAGGTCAAATTTGAAGGCTCGATTTCTGCTAATATTATAATTTTTCAAATAGGCTATGAAGCAATTGTTCACTTAAAGTATGAAAACTGTCTTCGGCTTGACTATTCGTTGCCCAATCTTCAGCAGAACAATTGCTTAGAAGGGCTAATTTGGTTGACTCTATATCATATTAAATTAGTCAGCATGTGAGCCAAATATATACATACGTACGTATGTCAATACAGTCAACGTTTGATGTCTTCATATGATATGCGCAGTCATCGAGCATTTTGCTCTTGGAGCTTAAAATTCTCACAATGCTGATGTGCTTTCCCAACTGCTGTTCTATGAATATGTGATGATCGAGTCTTCTCTTCACGTAAAACCTTCCTGATATGACTCTGCCTTGGTTGGATCTAGTGATGAGGGAGTTAACATGTATCCACATCTCATGAAGCAGAGCCTAAGGACTCCGTTGCAGTCTTGGGATTTTGTATTAGGAGAGTTTACCCTGTCATAAGTAAGCGATTTGATCCCTTGCAAATGAGCTTGGACTGAAAAAAAACCATGATACTGTCTAATGGTTAGGAGTGTTCTTACTGGGAGAGCCACAAATAAGTGGCTCTTATGTTGGGGAAGTTATTGGTAGGTACAGAAGAAAAATAATTGATGCTTTCAATTTGTCCAAACAAACAGCAATGGAAGACATTTTAGACATTACTAGAACATAATGAAATGAGCTACAGTAGAGTCTTGCTCTATGGGGCCTGCTTATAGCTTCTGTCCGAAGTAAAGCTTTTGTGTGCAAGCTAGAGGTAGACTCGAGTCATAAATTCACAACAAATGTAAAAATCATAGTAGACATAATAGTGGCATTCGACAAGTGCCGTAAAATGATGGCCACATATGTTGTAAGAGAAAAACTTGTTCACGTTCTGTCTAAATGAGGAGATGAATTTTTTCGTCTTGTTTGGTTAATATACCACGCCTAGATGTAGACCATGTATACAAGAAAAGAGGAACCTTTAGGAAACATCATGTGATTAAGGCCGTTGAAAGAATAATTTCATAGTGGATAATGTTGCTTTCAAAAGGAATGTGGAATGATCACAAAGAAAGGAAGTTCTATTATTTACATGTAGGGAGTCAAAGATGCTTTAAAACCCCAACAAGGATTGAATTAAAATACTTTAATTGTTATATGCTTCTTGTAGGCATAGCGCATGACAAAATTTCTTAATTTCTATTCCCCATATAAGTTTTTGAGCAAAGAAACCCGTTTGATAACGACTTAAAATTTCTATTTATGAAACATAAATCCGTTTGATAACGAAACAAATTTTATATTTCTAGGAATAAAAATTGATTAGATAAAAATATAGGAAATCCTTAAATACAAAATAATAGTCGAAATAATACTAAAACAACATAGGAAATCCTCAAATACAAAATAATAGTCGAAATAATACTAATACATTACAAAAGTTGAAAATACAATTTTATGGAATTTCCGGCATATTATTATCCCTTGCCATTTTATTAGCAATTGTTTTCCTAAGTGTATTTATTTGGTTTCCCTTTCTCGGTCAATATATCGCTTGCAAGCTCATCCCCGTAGGTTCAGATAAGTATTGCGAAGCATGAATATGGGTGCCATCAATGGCCTATACAGCCTTTGTCATTTTATCAAAAACTAGTATTATACAAGATTATCAACAAAATAAAATTAATGGTGTAAAGGAATATATGAGAATTCTACCTAAAATAACGTTTATGGTTAGGAACCAAGTGGGGGAAGGTCGGTTTATTTTGATTCTCGAATTGAATCGTCAAGTTGCTCATCCCTAATTTCTTTATTATTATTCAATGAACCTTTAATAGCCCTTGCATAGCAAATAGAGAGATTCTCTTGAATCTCTTGCCTTCGAATTAAAATTCAAGATCGTGTAACAATCTAATTATTTTGATTTTGCAAGAATTTTGAATCCGTAAAAAAAAATAAGGTCAAATTTCTAGACACGTTTTTTATTCATCTATTATGTAAGAACTTTTTCTTCAACTAGCCATGCGTGCATTTTCTAGGAGGAAAGAGCCCCATTGTTTTTAAGTAAGCATTTAAGAACTTTGATCGTTTTTGAAAATTGGGGACCCATTTGATTGCCTTTCATCCTAAAGAGGAAATTATCAAAAAAATTGAAAAAAATGCAAAAAAAGAAAAAAACACAAGCAAAATAAGCTAAAGAAAATTAGCAATAATTTGTGAAGTTGTGGTTATGAGTGAATTAAGTTAGCAAGAAAGCGCAAGATTCTTTTATATGATTTGATTTCGTTTCTGATTTTTATTTTAAACGAGAGTTAAAAATTTCAGTTTGATTTCTTCAATTTCTCTATTTCTGGAATATAAATCTGTTTCAGAAATAGAAAATCAAATCAAGGTTATCAAACGGATTGCTTCCAAACCTGTTCCGTTAAACAAAGAAAATCGAGAAATCGAAACGAAATTTTGTCAATCGCGTGTCCTAAGTTCACACACTCTTCACTAGGAATTGCGAAGCCACAATGTGTGATAGATTTACGTATTTCAGTTGCCATCCAAATTTTAGTGTTTTAACAAAAGAATCCAAATGCTATGAGAAAATTAGAGGCACAAATAAAAGCCTCAAGATTCCATACGACAGAAGGATCTTAGAATTAGATAATAGAATCTATTACAAGGTCACATCACCAGCAATTGATCCAAGAGCACAAGTTAGATTCAGACAAAGGAGAAACCTTTTTGCTATGTGCAAATTTGATGAGGAAAGAAAAACGTTGTAGTGCCAAAGACAATTAGACATAATGACAATCAACTTCCACAAAAAACTGGATTTCCAATCAGTAACTGTTCAAACACCTACAAAACAACGAAGAAGTTGAAAAGACCATTGAATATGAAGATGGAGAAATAGAAAATAAGTTAAATAAGAGTAGATCAGCGAAAAGTTGAACATTGCAAAATATAATGAAAGAAAACTACCTATAAGAATTTCTTATAAAATATCTTTGACGTCATCATACTCATCTATCCTACAAATAGATCATAAGAGAATAGTTTCCAAAAAAATTAGAAACAGAAGACTGCATCCTTCTTATAGGATTGCTCCTATACTGCTAGCAAAAGCTATGTAGGATCACCATACGACACTAAAAAGGGGGAAAAAAACAGCTATTTGGCAACTTCGCTAGGGGACGAACGTGCACTCTGTCGTTAGAAGATGCTTAATTTGACAGTTTCAGCGACTATCGCTTTCAGAGTTACTATGGCGAGAAAATTTAAGACCATCCTAATTTGTTGTCGTACAGATATATTTTTGGCAACGTTTTCGTTTTTTATCACTTCATATTGATAATATTTCAATAGATTATGCGTCAGGAATAGTTTATTGACCAAAACCCATCATCATGAAGGCCTTAAAAATTCAGAAGCCCTGGAATCAGTCCTACTTCATTGGACAATCAAAAGCCTTAAACCACAAAATGCATGGCCTTGATAGTTTAGTACGTTTGTTTTGTAGAAAATTAATAAATTAAAAAATAATAGCTTGTGTCATTTACATAATATAAATGAAGAACAAATATCTTCATGATTTATTAAAATATTTAGTCAATAATTTATTGTCAATAATGAAAATATTTTGATTGATTAATTATTTAGGAAAATGTTTTTTAAATCCATAATTTTCTTCAAAACAAATGAAACTTTGAGAGGAAGAGGAGAGGAAATTGAGAATTCAAGAGGATGAATTTGAGTTCTTGCTGGCAAAGTCAGGCGATATGCGGCCTTTCCCACTTTTCTCTCAACGCTACCTAGGAATGAGCTTGTGGGATCGTGAAGGAGCCAGGGATCTCTGCTTATAGGGCTGTAGCTTTAAGTATACCATATCCCCTTTTGAAAACACATTCCGCTCTCATCTGCATACTGCTCCATTCGACCCTGAGGGCCTGATTTCAATCTTGTAGGAACTGATTCATTTTTTCGACATTAGAGAATGCATGAATGTCAAGCCCAAGGGCTGATGGGAAAACACCATACAAAGCCTGAAATGGAGTTGTCTGGATGCTACTGCCAACGGGGGCATTGCACCACCATTCTGTCAAGATAACCAACCAACCCATCTGTTTGGTTGAGCAAAAGGCATACACCTGAAGTAAGTCTCTCGACCCTGATTTGAGTCTCTCGATTTGCCCATTTGACTGGGATTGTATCATGTCGATAGATGTAACTGCATTCCTTAGGCCTGAAAGTTTCTTGTCAGAGCGAACTTGCAAATATCTTCTCTCACTTCCAATGCTTTGGGATAGCCCGTGCAACTTATAAACGATGTCAACGAACAACTTGGCCATTTCTAGTACTGTGAAAGGATCAGACAAGGTCATGAAGGGGCGTAGCCGGCGTGGCGATCCACCGCCACAAGCGCACTATCCTCCCGTCAGATTTAGGAAAAGCTTCATTGAGATCCACAGTGACGTTAGTCCAGACCTAGGAAGGAATGTCCAGTGGTAGCAATAGTCCAGGGTTATCAGTGTGCTCCCCCTTACTTCTTTGCCGCACATTACAGGCTTTAACCTATTTCACAACATCCTGTTGCATCATTGGCCAATAGAACAGTTGATTCACCCTTTGATGTGTTCCCTTCCCACCAGAACAACCTCCTAATGCTGAAGCATGTGAGACAGTTAACAACTTAAAACACTATCTAGCGTACCTATATGTATTTCACTTATAAAGAACTATGTTTGTTGTATAAATACCTAAACAAAGGGAATGCCACTTTAACTTCACGGGTAAGTTGTTGTCAAAATAAAAAATAAAAAATAGAGTTAGTATCATGAAAAACTCCATATTAGTGCGTATGTGATAATTTTACTCTAAACTAATTTTTTAACCATAAAAAACCCTAAACTAACACATATACAATAAATTTACTCCAAACTAACACAAATTGGTACATCTATTATAAATTTACCTTTCATTTATTTTTGTTAAATTTTACTGTCGAATTGTTGAGTTGGATGACATGTGTACCACTTAAAATTTAACAGAAACTAACGAATAATAAATTTTTCACTAATATACCGGTTTGGATTAGGTTGAGTAAATTTATCACATATATACAAATTCCAGATTTTTATGATCAAAAAATTAATTTTAGATAAATTAGTCACGGTATCAATTAGGGGTGTGCATGGTCCGTGGGCGGTTCGACTAGAACCGAACCGTTCAAGACCGATTCCAAAAATTGGAACTGGGATCCATCAGGGAACCGGACGTCATCGGTCCGGTTCCCCGTGGATCCATGGAACCGATCTTGACGCGAAACAATCTTGGTTTTCAACATAGAACGGTTGGGTCTATGAGTTGGGAAGGAGGAGGAGGTCTATGGTCGGGTTTTCAACATAGAACGGTTGCAAAACAATTTTCCGCGGTTGTGGTGGGTGGTGGCCGATGCGGGGCGAATAGCAATGCGGCGGAGGAGCGCGATGGCGGCGTCGACGCTCGGGGAGGAATCGAAATGGCGATAGGATTATGAGGAATTGAGGAAGAGACAAAGAGAGAGAACCGAAGATGAAGGGAGTGAGGAGATGGGATCTAATTTAGGGTTTTTTAGTAATTTTTTTTTTTAATATTAAAAAGGTTCCGGTGGGTGGATCCGCCCATGGAGCGGGAACCGGACCGTACCCATGTTCCAAAGAATCACTTGTTCCTGGTGGTTTCGGTGGTTCCCAAGTATTTTGCACACCCCTAGTATCAATTTAGAATTTTTCATTATGTTAACCTTATTTTTCATTTTTGGCCAGCAACTTCCTCGTGAAGTTAAAGTGGAAAAATCAGGAGCTTATTATTATTATTATTATTATTATTATTATTATAATATTGGCCAGAGTGGCTGTTTATCTAGGTTCAGAGGAAAAAGACATTTCACGTCATACACACTTTTAGTGGAAAGACATTGACATTAAACCCTTAATAGAAACGAAAAACTTCAAGGGGAAGTTGTCTCCTCTTTCCATAAATGCCCGAGACTTGCAGCCAATCCGTTCCCTTGAAGTCGATTAGTCAACGACATTCGAGAGGGGTACCTCATAAATTTTCCCAACTCTCTGTAGTATAATAAACTCTCCTCCTCCTCCTCCTCCTCCTCCTGCTCCATCTTCTTTGCAATTAGAGTGTCGGTCAAGAAGAGAAACTGGTGTTTGCCAAAGGATCTCGCAGAACCAGCAGCCCAACAAGCAAAAGAAAGAAAAAGAAAAGAAAAAACATGGATACACAGAATGATGTTAACCGGGGAGAATTCACGTGGAAAATCAGCTACTTTACTGAGCAGGATGCGAAGAAGCTTTACTCTGAAGCTTTCACGGTTTCTGGTTGCGAATGGTACTTCAGAATTCTTTTTTTTTTTCTTTTAATTTTTTTCCATTCTTTGCGTTGTTTCTTGATGATCGCATATTCGTCGTGATGCCAAGTGATTCTTGCGTCGTCCCCGATCCTTTTTGAGCAGGAGAATTCTGGTATTCCCCAAGGGAATGCCACGGACCATTTGTCGCTGTACCTCGATGTCCCCGATTCTGCGACGTTGCCGAACGGGTGGACCAGAAAAGCCAAGTTCAGCTTGAGCGTGATCGATCAAGCCAATAATGGTCGCTCTGTTAGAAAGGGTTTGTTCTTGAATTTGATTTATTTTTATTGAAATATTTTTCTCTTTAGTGTAAGTGTATGATGGGTTTCTCTCTGATTGATTGTGCATCTAGATTTTGAGATGGTGTTATGACTTGAAGAAGAAGGGTCTAGATGAGAAAGGAATATGTTAGAAGTAGAAAGAGCGATATTGAGCTGAGAGAGAATATATTTTTTGTATTTCATTCGTCAAACTGATATTTCAAAGGCGGGTGAGCTTCTAACATGTGCGTACAACAATCCTGAGGTTCCCGATTGAGGAATTTAGCAAGTTAGTTTGTAAGCAACTGGTCCTGTGGATGGAGAAGCTATGGCTTCACTGCACCTTTATGACCCAAACGTTGGTCCAGAACAAAGAGAGGAGCCACTATTTAAGTTTATGATAGTTATGTTTGGGGATGTTAAATATGTTGTGCATGGTCAGTTTATTGACTTTTTTATGAATTCGGTTGCTTAAGCTGATCATGGAGAGGTGTTTGCTTCTTCTGTTGTTAATATTTCACTTGATGTATAATGCACCTTTTCAGTTCTTGATTGTCTCCAATGATTCTTCCGCATCATGCTCTGGTGTTGTGGCAAAGAAGCTTTTGAATTTGTCACCCTGTCTCCTGAATTCTGCAGAAACGCAACATGATTTTAATGCAAGTAATAGTGACTGGGGTTACACAAGTTTCATTCCATTGACTGAGCTTCAAGATCGTACTGGCGGATACCTAGCAAATGACACTTTGTTGATTAAAGCTGAAGTCTACATCTTAACAGTTACTCATCCGGTGAACATTCAGCCAGCTAGACCAACTGATAAGTTTGACTCCTATTTTACTGGTCTGGAGGAACTTGTCAATGCTGCTGAGACTAATGGTGTTGGTGTAGGATCAAGTTCGTGCCACCAAGATGGTGCTTTGGCAGCTGAAATTCCTACCTTAGAAGAAGTTGAGAAAGCTAAGCAGTCTTTGAAGGAATGTCTTTCAGATCTCTTTAAATTGAATATGAAAGAGAGGCTATCTGAGGCACTATCAACTTTAAGCTCAGCCAGAACTGGATTATCGCCAGAGCAACAAATAGCAATTGAGACATTTCGGGCCAATTTCAGTGATTTCACTTCCGACTTCTTAACATTTGAGCAGGACAATGCTGAGTTTGAGCTGCATAAACTTCAAAAGGATATGAGGTTCTTTACTATGAAAAAGAGCCATGAGACTCACGTCTTTTATAAGCAGTTAATGGATGACCTCGCCAAGGAAGAGGAAGAGCTAAAAGAAAGATGGAGGAGGTGAAGGAAGAGCTAAAAAGAAAGATGGAGGGTGTGAACTCTAGGAGGAAAAAGCTCCTTTCAGACTGGGAGATCTTGCTGGTTGACTCCGAAGAAGCAAAGTTGGGCTATAAAGATGAGCTGAAGAAGTCAGCAGAGGCTGAGGAAAAGAAGAGAATAGCTGAGGAAAGAATGTCTAGATCGACCACTGCTTGGTCAAATTTGAAGGCTCAATTCTGTTAAAACTAAGGTTTCGAATTGGCTATGAGGCAATTGTTCACCTAAAAGTATGAGTGCTGTGTTTTAGCTTGACCATTTCTTGGCCATTTTTTAGCGTAACAATTGCTTAGGGGGCTTTTTGTGGTTGACCCTGTATCATGTTTAGTCAGCATGCTTGCATACATGTATGTATGTATATATATGATCAGAATTGTGATGCACTTTCCTGACTGATGTTCTGTTCATAGTTCTTCTACGTAAAACCTTCTTGGCTTGACTCCGCATTAACATCTCTGAGGTAAAGCCTATAGATTTCATTAGTCTTGCAGATTTGTATTAGGAGAGTTTACCCTGTCCTAAGTAAGAGATTTGGACCCTTGCATTTGAGTTTGGAATGGAAAATACAAAGATAGTGTCCATTGGTGAGGAGCGTTCTTACAGGGAGAGAGCCACAAGGGTGGGGAAGATACCGGTAGTAACCGAAGAAAACTAATTGATGCTTTCAATTTGTCCAAACAAATGGCAGTGGAATACATTTTAGACATTACTAGAACAGGATGTTATATCCGCAGTACGTAATGAAATGACCTGCAACCCACCGGTGTTCTATGGGGCCTTTTATTCTTACAGTTTTTGTGCAAATGAACTGTTGTGTCCAGGCTAAAGGTAGCCTCGAGTCATTAATTCATTTTCAGTCTGGGTAAAGGTTCAAATATGGAGTCTATTTTAAATGAACTTTTGTGGACTTGCAAGGAGGATGAGAATTTTATTTGAAAATATGCTTGTAAAGTTGTACAAGTAGGAAAAGTAGATGCTTTGAATGTTTATCCTGGGCAATTAAAAATCAAACGATCATGTAAGATCCTGCTCAGCCCCCTACAGGAGCTAAGTGTCATGATACGAGCCGATTGGCCTCAATAATGGGACCATGTGTCGCCCACTGAGTCGATTCACCAAGCCAACCTCCCCTTCTAAGGATTGTTCACGTGGCTTGCTTCATAGAATGCCTTATCGTGATTATGTCCCACGTCTCCCTTTTAGCTTGGGCATCATGTGTACCGAGCAGGGCATGCATCTCGATTCAGCACAATCATGACCATAACCAAGACAGTGACATAAACTCATGACCAATCATGCACGAGTGATTAGTCTTGCCTTCATACATTTTTCACATGCTATTCCTTTCATCAAATTTCTAGTGCAGTTTCTAACACCAGTCCCACTTAGAGTTATGTTGTTCATGTCTCATCCTCATGGTTGTCCTTGTATTACGACTTTATATTTCCATGCTTTCATGGAACCGGTAATAGCTGGACTGTGAAATTCTTCCCGCTTGATTTCAATAATGCCTTCATTATGGCCTATTTTGTCACTTCCTTGGATTTTCCTAACTATCATCGCCTCTCCCTATGTCTTACATGCATGACGAATGCTAGTCTAACAAATGCTCTGCTCTATGTCATTTCCTTGTGTACCACATTAGCATTGGCTCACCCTAGGCTTTATGCAAATGGGCTAAGCTCATCTAATAGGAACACATTGTCTCGACTGGTCATTACCAAAACATGTTGATAGATGACATCTGTACATACAACTTCAAACTCCTACACCAAATAACACTAGCCACAATCCGAGCTGATTGGCCTCAACCACAAGACAGTGTGGTGCTTCATGAGCAGATTCGCTCAACCGGCCTTGCTTTTCAAAAGGCCTTGTTGTGATGGATCGCTCCACGTCTCCCATCAACTTGGGCACCTTACAATGTCAAGCAAGGATGCTTCTCAATTCAACATGGCAATTGGTTTTCCACTTATTGTGACCATTATCGGGAGAGTGGCATTAGCTCTTATTAATTTTGCACATGTGACAAACCCTGCCTTTGGACATCTTTCATGTGATATCCCTTTGCTCAGTCAATTCCTAACATAAATTCTTTGACACGAGTCTCATGATCCGGTTGTATTGTTCGTATTCCTCATGCTTTTCTCCTAGTATAGTGGAGTCACTTCCATGCCTTCATGGACTTTGGAAAAGTCGAGCCATGACACTAGGGCCCAAGAAAATTGTCCCCAAGGAAAATGTAGGTTTTGAAAATCATAGAAACTTGGATTCGAAAATAAGAAATTCAATAAAAAAAGAAATGGAATCTTCGAGAAACAAATTCAATGGATTTAACCCATATATTTAATCCAGCAGAGTAATGATATATTCAGTTAATTTAAATTCTAGCATTGTAGGATGCTACTTTTATTTCAAGAGGGTTCAAAATCCTTACTTGGACTTGCGCTAACTTTCTTTGATCCATAGTCATCTTGGATTTGCTGGAATCGTCGAGCTTCTAATTTGGGATTTTCTTAATCAATTAAGATCAAGAGATTTGTTTCTAGGTACAGATAGAATAACAACTAAAGCATGAGATAGAGCGAATTACCTTCAGGGAAAAAAATGGCAAATTGAGGGCCAAATTTATTAGTGTGAATTTCCACTGAAAAGGGAAATGCTTCCCAAGGCCTAAATAACAAAGCTAGGCAAGGACTTAAAACCCGCCAGAAAATGGAGGATTGTGGCCCATGTCCATCGGACCCCAATCCAGCTGAGAAATCATGCTCTGCTCGCTGGGCTAGAGCAGAAGACAAGCAAAGGCTGAGAGAATTCACGCACTGGGCCAAGCTCGAGACGCGTTGGGCTAAGAAAGGACCTGTACTAGGCCCGCTTGAACCAGGGCCGGACCTTGTTGCTATGTGCAAATGCTGAGAGTAAAAATGTAGTGGTGCCAAAGACAATTAGATAGAATGAAATTCGAACTTCATAGAAAGATGGATTTTTCAATCGAAAATGTTCAAAGACCTACAAAACAAGGAAGAAGTTGAAAAGATAAATGAATATGAAGATGGAGAAATAGAAAATAAGTTCAATAAGAGTATTTCGATGAAAAGTTGAACATTACAAACTCATTAAAGAAAAGATACCTATGAGAATTTCATGCAAAATATCTTATTAGGTGATCATGCTCATCAATCCTAAGAATAGATCATGAGAGAATAGTTTGTGATAAATTTAAGAAACAGAAGACCGAAAGTATTGCATCCTCCTCGTAAAATTGTACTAGGGACTGGCAAAATGGGTCATCTACCCATTTTAACATTTCCTTTTAAAAAGACCCCAAAAGCGTAAAAAGAATATCTCGCTTGAGATAGAATGAGGGAAAAGAAAATGAATTGCAGAAACATACATTCCAAGAGAAAGAAAGGTGTTCAAGAACAATGGTATGGAGAAATAGATGAAAACAAAAGTGAATCGAAAATTTAAAACCATTTGTAATTTAATTCGGTAGAAATATATATTTAATGACTGTTTTAAAGTTCGCATCACTATAAATTGGTAAAAGTCTTAATAGGTGGTACTCGGGAAAAGTCTTAATAGGTGGTGCTTGGGAAAAGTCTAAGCCCACCAGCACTAGAATTATAAGGCCCTAAAAGATCGGAAGCCCTAAGACCAACCCTATTCCGCTGAAAAATCAATACGCTAAGCCACAAAATGTAAGGACTTGAGAGATTGAGAGGGAGAAGAGAATGTGGAGAAGAGAAGAAGAATAAGAAAAGAACCGGGTTTATATGACCATATAGGATGATCGGAACGCTAGGATGGGATAGAAGACCTGTCTTCAGTCTCGAGGATGTGAACAGTCTGTGTCATGCGGTCTATGAGCCACTCCTCATGCTGGGTTTTGATTTATGATTTATGCTGGCTATGTAGACCGGTTTTGTGAGCCACTCGGAAATTGGACCGAACAAATTGTCCGGTTTCAAGGGGTCCATGAATTCCAGTGGGCAGTATTCAATTTCTATTTTGTGGAATCGTCTCATTGGGCGGTTTCTAGTCTTGAGGTTGGAACCAATCACCCTATTGACAATTTCCACGGTGGTGGTTTCAAGAGCCTGTGCAGTAGTCGACCACTCATAAAACTAGAGGGAAAATCGAGGTAGCCAGAGGGTTGAGAGGTTCAACTCTCAAGCAACGAGGTTGCTTGAGAAGTGCAGCCACCTGGGGTGGTCACCAGCTATAATGGCAAACAACGACGATGTTGTTGGTGTCACTGCTACTCCTGGTTTTTTTTCCTCAATTTTTTGGTTCATTCTTGGAGGATCCAAGTCATCCAACCCCAAGGAACCAAGTTATGCAAAATTTTATCCGACATTGTCATAACCCCAACTATAAGTGCCAAATGGGATAATTTTTATTCTATTTGGGTTTTTATCCAGGCAACCAAGCATGCATAAGGGGTTCCCAGCAATCAAGAGGTGTGCAAGTGAGAGAAATTCAAGCCAAGGTAATTTATTTGGCCAAACTATAAAAAGTAGTTAGGTTACATATATCTAATAAATATGCACTTCTCCGACTTGCTCTCGATCTTGTTCCTCTTTTCCTTTACCAAATGTATATATGCTTCACAGTCAAACACTCTAACATGGGATATGTCTAGTTTCTTCCCGAGTACTGCCTCAAACAGTGTCTTATCCTTCAAGACTGATGTGGGAGACCCATTCTTCATATAGCATGCAGTAGCCACTGCTTCAATCCAAAATTCAATTGCTTAACCTACACCACTTGGCATATTTCTTGCCTTCTTCATGGGAGACCAATTAAATCTCTCTACCACCCCCATTATGCTAAAGTGAACAGGGCATTGTCTTCAACCTTGCAATGCTGCTGGTCGCACAAACTTGATTAAATTTCATTGAATAGAATTCTTATATGTTATCAGTCCACAAAACTTAAATTTTCCTATCAAATTGATTTTCCAACAAAGCGTGGAACCCTTGAAACATTTCAAACAAGTCATCTTTCCTCTGCAACAAATATATCCACAAATATCTGGAAAAAAAAAATCTGTAAAAGAAACATAATATCTTGATTTTCCAAACTATGGCACAAGTGTAGGACTAAAGACATCACTGTGAATCAAATCCATAATTTCCATAACTCTCCCTCATGTGGATTTAGAAGATACCTAACTGCTTCCTATATAGGCAATGTCCACAAAATCCGAGACCATAGAATAGCTTGGAATCCACCCACTATCTTCATTGAGGTAAGAGTCATCAACCCTTTCACCGATAAGACCAAATCTGCCATAGCATTGAAAGATCTTTTTCCACTTGCTTTGAGATATAACTCTCACCACTCATCATTGTACTTCCCAATAACTTCCAGTATTCCATACCGTTCACCTTTGGAAATCACCATCTGGGATCTACAAAAGCTTGCATAAATACTTGTCGCTAGTAAAGTAATCCTAGCATCTGCTATAGTTCTCAGGCAAATAAGATTCCTAGTCAGACTAGTAATATGCATCACATTCAAAAATTCTTCATTGTCTCATCTTTCATCTTCAACTTCACCTTTCCACAACCAATAATATCAAGCATTGTGTCATCTTCCATTCACATTGCACCTCCCCCGATGTAGCTCATAACAAGAAAACCAATCTCTATGAGGCGTCATTTGGAAAGACACTTTGGTAATTGTCCATGTACTACAAATCACCCGAGAGATAAATTGCAGACAAGATACATATTTCTCGTGCTTTCATCATCCTTCTTTATGCTAAGAGATGGCTCATCTCATTTCTCTAAACCCATACTTTGCTTTTTTGCAATCCTTATTCAAGTGTTTAGGTTTCTTACACTTCCAACATGTTATTTCTAATTGATCTCTTCTTTTAGATCTTCCATTAGACTTATTCCTGCCACCAAATCCGGATCTAGATCATTCACTATTCCTTCCTCTATAGAAAGAGTCTCATTCATTGCACTATTCAAACTTGCTTTCCTTAGCTCCTCAAACAATAGAATAGCTATAACGCCCTTAAAGGATAGTGCACTAACACCAGTGCCTATCAAAACAATTATGTGCTCCCATGAATTCTAAGTGAACACAACAAGATACGATTTTATCTTCCTATCTAGATTGACATCAATAGATTCAAGTTGCCCACAAAATAGTATTAAATTCATTTAAAGTGTTCTTAAAAACAAATTACCTTCACTCATCCAAAGGTTGTACAATCACTTTTGCATAAACTGCATGTTCACAAGCGACTTGCCCTAATAAAGGCTTCTCGGCTTCATTCGAAGATCCTTCACCATCTTCACAGATCACGTTCACCGAGACATTATCAACAAGACATAGCTAGATCAAGCTCGCACCCTCCAACCACTACTATTCCACGCCTTTAATTCATCGAACGCGGACTTGGACTCCTTCACCTTCTCCTTAGATTTTTCCTTAGGTTTAATTCATCGGACGCGCCACAAATCTCTATCCATGAGCGAAGCCTCCATCTACAATCTCCATAACTTGAAACCCTTTCCTCCGAACTTTTTACTTTTATCCGTGCTTGGCTAGCTGATGACATCTTCCCAAGATTAGATTTACTCCATATCACTCTTCACCAAGAAAACCTAACATTAAACCTCACTCCGGTACCAAATGTTATGATTTGGTACACAATGACAAGGAAATATAGTATTTAAAAATGTAAAAGAGAATTCAAGATAGGGGATTTATCTTGATTCACTCTTAAATTGAAGTTATGTCCAAAGAGGAGTTTAGTATAATAAGCACGCCCACACATCTCTATTGCATCCTCAATTACCAAAAAAAAGAGATTATATATACCTAGTAAATATTCATAAACCCAAGTAACTATCAATAAAATATAGGCTCAAACAATAAATGCTATATTACCGAAGCAAGTAAGGAAGCACAATGACTGCCAGGTCTGCCTTAATAAGCAACTTAACAACTTCTTGACCATATCCTTTCACGGCCATATGCAATCTATTTTGGCCTTTCGAATCACTACATCCCGATTGCTTGTCTTCGCAGAGCAGGATCAAACAACCTTACATGCCCAAACCTTGCAACTAGATGCAATGCATTTTTATCCTTTTGAATTGAGAACTGTTTAAAAGCTGTCCTCCTTTGACCGTAGCTGATCAACTACAGCAGCATGCCTCTTGCAGCTACGGCCATAACGGGGCTTATATTTAAGATGTCGGCAATCTTGATAATCTATAAGTATTTGAAAAATGTCTGTAATAAAAAGGTTCATAGTACCACAAATGCGATTATTGGAATACCAAGACATTCAAGAAATTTACTTCGCATCCTTGCAGTCCTAGTTGAGACGACCGTAGGTAGCCAGGATGGATGCATTTCACTATGAGTACTGATTCTACAAGGGCAACTCTGTTAGTGCCGAGTGTGTCTACCATTTTTGACATCCGCATTGGCAAAAGTTCTGATTCAATGTTGTAGGAACTTTAAAACATGGTAGAGCATGTATATGCAAAGCCATCTATATTTGATTGAGCAATACAGGAAAATGTAAGCTTGTCACTGAAACAATTTCATATGGGCAAGGCATCAACCCATGATTAGCCAAAATGTTGGAAGATATAATGTATTGGTCCAGACTGTAATTGATCATCCGGAGATTAAGATTGATTGGATAAATCAATCTTGGGATAGAATTGATTCAATTGATTCATGTAGGAGATATTCTTTTTCTTTATTGTTCATTTTATAATTTGTATCATATAATTAACTTTGTACATGTAAAAGACACCAGCAAGAATACAGAAAATATTCAGCTTCTCCAATCTTCTTCTTCTTCAATCCTCTATTCTCACTTTCATTTTGTGTCATGGTATCAGAGTAGCCATTCTCTAGCCTAGCTTCCGCATACCCTTGATTGCCCTCTGATTCTTTGCTCCTTCATTATTGCCAAAAGAAAAAAAAAAAAAACTTACAAACTAGGTTAGCGATCTGATGTAAAATCAGTTTTTGAACTCCATTAAACACAAGAATTTTTCTTTATCCTTGCAATTTTTCCTTACCAATACTATGACCAAAGATTGTTCATCAAATCTGAAGGTCGGACTCTAGAGGAGTCAAAGTTATAGGAAAATTCTCCGAAAGAGAACCAATCCACTGAAGAAACCGTGAATCGAGGCAACCTATCATGGGCCAAACCACTTCGAGCCAACCGCGACGTCCAATCCATCCAGTAGTTGCCTGTTCAGAAGTTCATCACCAGCCCAAATTATTGCATGGCCTTATCCAAAAATCCGTCAGGTCCAGGATGTAAGAGTCGTGAACCAAGAAAATGCAGAAACACCACTCAGCCTAGTGAGCTTACCAACCATATTGGACCAAGCCAAGCCCGCTCTGGACCGAGCTAGTTTCATGCAGGTCAAATGGCCGAATCGAGCATGTCGGTTTGAGGAGCAAATCTGCCGATCCTTCAACCTGGTTGCATGATGTACCGTTTCCCATCGTCGGTGGTTGCCC